>JABXJD010000862.1:0-148923 GCA_013375575.1 Percina caprodes | reverse complement strand
GTGTATCTGCAGTGTGTTGTGTGTATTTAGTTGTTGTGTATTTTCATTGTGTTGTTGTATTTGCAGTGTTTTGTGTGGTGTATTTGCAGTGTTTTGTGTTTATTTGCAGTGTGTGTTTGCAGTGTTTTGTGTGGTGTATTTGCATTGTGTTGTTGTGTATTTGCGGTGTGTTTTTGTATTTGCAGTGTGTTGTATTGTATGTGTGTTGTGTTGTTGTGTGTGTGTTTGGTTGGGTTGTGTGTATATGCAGTGTGTTGTGTGGTGTATTTGCAGTGTTTGTGTGTATTTGCAGTGTGTTGTGTATTTGCTGTGTGTGTGGTGTGTGCAGTGTGTTGTGTGTGTATGTGTGTTTGTGTGTATTTTGCAGTGTGTTGTTTGTATTTGCAGTGTGTTGTGTGGTGTATCTGCAGTGTGTTGTGTTTTGTATTTGCAGTGTGTTGTGTGGTGTATTTGCAGTGTGTTGCGTGTATTTTGTTGTGTGTATTTTAATTGTGTTGTGTGTATATGCAGTGTGTTCTGTGTGGTGTATTTGCTGTGTTTTGTGTGGGTGTGTTTGCGGTGTGTTGTGTGTATTTGCAGTGTGTTGTATTTGCAGTGTGTTGTGTGTATCTGGTTGTGTGTGTGTTGGGTTGTGTGTGTTTGCAGTGTGTTGTGTGTATTTAGTTGTGTGTGTTTCCGTTTGTGTGTATTTGCGGTGTTTTGTGGGGTGTATTTGCAGTGTGCTGTGTGTATGTGCAGTGTGTTGTGCGTATTTGGTTGTGCTTTGTTGTGTTGTGTGTATCTGCAGTGTGTTGTGTATTTAGTTGTGTGTATTTTCATTGTGTTTGTATTTGCAGTGTTTTGTGTGGTGTATTTGCAGTGTTTTGTGTTTATTTGCAGTGCGTATTTCCAGTGTTTTGTGTGGTGTATTTGCAGTGTGTTGTGTGTATTTAGTTGTGTGTGTGTATCCGTTTGTGTGTATTTGCGGTGTTTTGTGTGGTGTATTTGCGGTATGTTATGTGTATTTGCAGTGTGCTGTGTGTATTTGCAGTGTGTTGTGTGGTGTATTTGCAGTGTGTTGTGTCTATTTATTTGTATGTATTTGCAGTGTGTTGTGTGGTGTATTTGCAGTGTTCTGTGTGGTGTATTTGCCGTGTTTTGTGTGGTGTGTTTGCGTGTGTTGTGTGTTGTGTGGTGTATTTGCAGTGTGATGTGTGTATTAGGTTGTGTTGTGTGTATTTGCAGTGTTTTGTGTGGTGTATTTGCAGTGTGTTGTGTGTATTTGCAGTGTGTTGTGTGTATTTAGTTGTGTGTATTTAGTTGTGTGTATTTTCATTGTGTTGTGTGTATTTGCAGTGTTTTGTGTGGTGTATTTGCAGTGTGTTGTGTGTATTTGGTTGTGTCGTGTGTATTTGCAGTGTGTTGTGTGGTGTATTTGCAGTGTGTTGTGTGTATTTGCAGTGTGTTGTGTGTGTTTGCAGTTGGTTGTGTATTTGCAGTGTGTTGTGTTTATTTGCAGTTTGTTGTGTGTATTTAGTTGTGTGCATTTGCAGTGTGGTGTATCTGCATTGTGTTGTGTGGTGTATTTGCAATGTGTTGCATGTATTTAGTTGTGTGTATTTTAATTGTGTTGTGTGTATTTGCAGTTTTTGTGTGTGTATTTGCAGTGTTTTGTGTGGTGTGTTTGCGGTGTGTTGTGTGTATTTGCGGTGTGTTTTGTGTGTTTGGTTGTGTTGTGTGGTGTATTTGCATTGTGTTGTGTGTATTTGGTTGTGTGGTGTATTTGCAGTGTGTTGTGTGGTGTATTTGCAGTGTGTTGTGTGTTTTTGGTTGTGTTCTGTCTATTTGCAGTGTGTTGTGTATTTGCAGTGTGTTGTGTGGTGTATTTGCAATGTGTTGTGTGTATTTGGTTGTGTTGTGTGTATTTGCAGTGTTTTGTTTGTATTTGGTTGTGTTGTATGTATTTGCAGTGTGTTGTGTGTATTTAGTTGTGTTCATTTGGGTGTATGCTGGTATTGTGAAGCAACAGGCTGTAGCTCTATGCCCAGAACAGTCCCTTCGGGGACAGTAAAGTCATTCTATTCTATTTGATTCTATTCTATGGTTGAAAAGAATAGAATTCTTTTCCAGATCCAAATTCACGGACGTCACAGACCCGCCCCCGCTGTGTGACTTCCAGGGGAGCTCTGGGGTTTACCCTAACACTGCAGCAGTGAGCGCTTAGCAACACAAGGAGAGAACAGAAGCTGCTGTTGTCACTAAGATGAGTTCAGAATAGACCACAAATGATCATTTCCATATAGTTTTTATTTTTAATGTCACAGTCAATTTAGAGACCAACCTCCTGCAAAGACACTGTCCAGTTGATGAGAGCCAGTCTCTGACAGCGTCTGGTCCTCTGTCCCCCAGGCTGCTCCATCAATGCAGAAATGGGAGGAAATAAAGCTATTTATCTGCCGTGGGGACATATCAGATATCAAATATAGTTTTGAAATGACAGCTATGAACTGTAGCCAGAGTACTCTGAATGAACTGTCTAAACTCATAAGGTTCTTTCTGGGACCCAAACAGTGTTTTTAGAAGGATATTATTATTATTATTATTATTATTATTATTATTATTATTATTATTATTATTATTATTAGGATCCAATCAGTATATCGCTTAAGATTTAACATGCTCAAATTCTGCAGCTGGTTTTAGGGCACAGACTGTCTAAAGATGGAAGCCTCGTTTCAAGTCTGCACAGTAGTGATCACGGCGGTGTCAGAGTCCGCCCACTAATCACGAGTTAATCACAGCTAGCATCAAATAACTAATAAAACCAAACTGATGAGAAAAGGTCATCACAATGACCTACAGTGGTGTGAAAAGTGTTTGCCCCCTTCCTCATTTCCTGTTCCTTTGCATGTTTGTCACACTTAAGTGTTTCGAACATCAAACCAATTTAAACAATAGTCAAGGCCAACACAAGTAAACACAAAATGCAATTTGTAAATGAAGGTGTTTATTATTAAAGGTGAAAAAAATCCAAACCATCATGGCCCTGTGTGAAAAAGTGATTGCCCCTAAACCTAATAACTGGTTGGGCCACCCTTAGCAGCAACAACTGCAACCAAGCGTTTGATAATGTGCAATGAGGCTTTTACAGCGTCCTGGAGGAATTTTGGCCCACTCATCTTTGCAGAATTGTCCTAATTCAGTTACATTAGAGGGTTTTCGAGCATGAACGGCCTTTTAAAGTCACACCACTGTAGGATGCCAGAAACCATCTTTTGGAAACATTCTATCCGCTAACATGGAGGGGGCGGGGCTTTTGACCTACACTGCAGCCAGCCACCAGGGGGCCATCCAGATGTTTTGACTTCACTTATACAGCCTATGCATCTACTTCTGGTTCAGTGCTGGGTGATCAAAAATAAAATGTCTTTTGTATATATTTTTCATTCTGTTATGTTCCTTTTTGCACTAGAGCTCCTCATAAAATGAGGAAACACTCAGCACTTTTCATTTGTCAAATATTGATTTACACAGTAGTATACAAATAGGCTTCACCACGTGGTTATTGTTGTTTATTGATATGTCATGATTTATTGGGATATGTAATTACTTTAATTGGTGTTAAGCTCTAATTAGGTTCTTCAATCTGCCGTGTCTATTTCTCTGGAACAGATGGATATAGTTTGGTTATCAGTGCTGGATATTCCATAAGCAGAGCTTTCTGTGTTTTAAGCTCCTCCCTCTCACCTGGATAAATGGACCCAACTCCTTGATGGTGTGCCAAAGATAAAGAACCACAGACATGTGGTTTCAGCTCCACAGGTTCCAGGGGCATCAAACCTCTGATGGCCTGTGTGCTGCGGTGACGTTGGCTTCCCGCTGAGCCACCGAGTCTTCCAATTAGGAGTGTTGTGTTAGGTGGAGGTGAGAGCTGTCTCTCGGAGCTTTCAGTTCCAGATCATTAGGGGTGGCAGAGTTCTTCTTTGCCAGCTGACAGGGTCCTGAAAAAGTCCTGGAAGGGCTGCTGACTTCGAAAGAGCTAAACTGGAACAGTGTTTTTTCTCATTGCTGGAACGCTCCACCCTTCTGTCTGTGGCTGTCTCTCATCCGAACACCCTGTCTTTCTCGTTGTGTCTTTGTGTTCTTTTCTTTTATTTCTGACACCTGTGCTTCTATGAGACATGCATACTCTGAATATAGAAACACACTTTCCTGGTCTTGTGTCACACATACACACTTTATCTCAAGCGTACAGTCACTGTAAGACTTTGTCTGTCCAACATTTCCCTCTCTTCCCCACAACTCACTGGTGCCTGACTGTACTGTACTTTTCTTTTTGTGGCTCATGAGCCATTATCAGATCCCATCACCTTCTGTAAGCTCGCATTTTGAACCCAAATGTCTTTAAACTTGTCATTTTTCTTCTTTTGTCATTATATTGGCTGGGAGGAGGCAGTGGAAGGGTGAGGTCTCTATGGAAACAGTAAAGCAGCAGCAGGGTACAGAGGAGACTGACGGCTCGCTGCATTGGCTTTAAGTTCCAAAGTGGTGAAAACATTCCTCTTGAACACCTCCTCAGCAGTGACAGCCACCATTAGTACCGCTTACCATCTAGCAGGAGACATCTTACACATCTTTTTCCTTTGAATCCCAACTGCCTGCTAAGCCAATTTGTTGCCGTCATTACCCCAACATGACTTACAGTTTTTAATCATTAAAATTGTAGATCATTAGCAAAAGAAACAAAACGTAGCAAGGAGAGGAGTGATTGGTACAGTAAATAGAATCTAGAAAAGGTTTAACTTGCTCAGAGCTTTTGCAGGGTGTTGTTTAAGGGTAGTTTTCTAAGGTATTGATGCTTTGATTCTATGTTCTTGTTGCTGGGGTGTTACCATGTCATTGGTAGGTGGTTTCCTTGGTGATTGGCATGGCTTTGGTGGATACTGGGTGATTGTACTGGTGTTTGGTGTACAGTAGTTGCAGCTGCTAGGTGTTTGACAATACATCTTTGCACAACTTCTCTGGAGCTTTCAGCTACATCTTGTTTGTCAGTGGAGGAAAATGAAGATGTGACTGAAATCTTAAATTTAGAATGTGTGGGTGTGTTTTAGAAAGTGTAAGTTGATGTTCTACTCCAGTCAAAAATGATTACGTTGATGAAACACTTCAATAAGGGAAAAAAATAAATGAGAAAAAGTATGTACTATAGCTTTAACACTGAGACGTAAGGGATAAAAGAGAAAGAAAGAATTGCCATGTGTTCATCCCCCTCCTGTGTCTTGGTCCCCAGCTCCGCTCTATGCCACGATTTGGAAACGTGACCACCATCTTCCAGCAGATGTACGCCAACACCAACCGCTACCACGAGATGCTCAACAACGTTCGGGACTTCCTGAAGCTCTACCAGGTTCCCAAGGGGCTGAGCGAGCGTGTGATGGACTACATTGTCTCCACCTGGTCTATGTCCAAAGGCATTGACACGGAGAAGGTGAGGCTGAGCCCATGTAAGGTGTCAGCAAAGAGGCGACTTCCTCTAAGCTTTATTGGAAATGTCAGTGGAGGAAACTGTTCTGTTATTGCTCAAAACTGAAGGAACAAAATATTTAAAAAGCTTCCATACTGTGCATATATGAATCCACTTTGATGATTCATCTTTTCGGAAGCTAATTTTTCTTACTTACCACGTAAAGAGCCATGGATCAAGCCATTAGGGCTGTGATATTCCCTGGTCTCACCATTCGATTCCATCACCATTATCCTGTCTTTGGTTCAATATGCATCGGGATGCATTCTCTATCATTATGATATATATTACTTTACATGGTTTTCATCAACAAATTCAGTCAGATGTATGTGAACTCCCCCTTTTATTGTATCTGCCCTTAAAAAGGACACTTCCTGAATGGTATATCTTTTTAAATGAAAATGAGAATAAGTTGCAAAAGTTCTGTTATATAGTGAAATATATTTATCTATCATACAGGATTCCTACATAGACTAGTCTCCAATCAGCACTTAAAGAACATCAACACTTGTAGAAATCTCCTTTCATACATTATGACACATCATATCATCCTTTTTTAATTTGCAGGAGCCGGTATAGCTCATAGTGTAATGTTAGCGTAAGTATCGTTACTCATGACCCTAACGTTACCCACAGCCAGTGAATATAGCGTGCCCATCTGAAAGCACTCCTCCAAATCAGCCTTAACTTCTCTTTGATATCTGGCTCTTCTTTTATGTTCCCTCTGCCACCTCTGGAGGAACATAAGAATACAATTCATTTTCAGTAGTGCTGTCAAACCATTCAAATATTTAATCGCATTAATGTCATAGTTAACTAATTAATGTCCCTTGATTTCTTTTTGTCCCATTAGATTTTTTTCTCATTTTAATGCTGTTATCAACATGAAAAGTGGATCGGCTCGCTGTGGAAATGCTTCTTTATTGGCTACAAAATTGGCATATAGCCTACTGTAGTGTTCAAGACCTCCTCCCCCTCAGCATATAGCCTACTGTAGTATTCAAGACCCCCTCAGCATATAGCATACTGTAGTGTTCTGGATCTAGCTAGATCCGGTGTTGTAGTTTTACAACTAGTTGTTGCAACAGCATGTGAAAAAAAACTACAAAGTGTGCTAGAGCCAAAAGAACGTTAATCTGGCCATAAAATGGCATTAGTGCCATTAACTGACTTTAAGTAATAACGCCTTTAACTGACAGCACTAGTTTTCAGTGCAGATGGAATGTTTTTCTTGGCAGAATTGGGGCCTGGCCAATCATTCAATCGTGTCCTTAGATGGCTGTACTGAGGTGTGTGATGATATTAGTCAATCTTATCGTCCAACAAAAAGGCGCTGGTTGAATATTCTTTCATAAAATCTTGTCATGCCCTCTTTCTCTCTTTTCAGACCATATGTGATATCCTCCTCCCCAACAATCCCGTTTCCCAGTGTTTGTTGAGATAATTATACATTCTTGAGGAGACATAAGCCAACACTGCCCTCAGTATAAATCCTTTGCAGTGAGAGCTGGACCAATTAGTGGATATGTTTTGTCACTTTGAGAGCCATCACACTGTACACACTTGGAAAAAAAGAAGACCTGAGGCTCCTAGAAGCATCTCGGTGCTGCTAATATCCTGCACTCTAAATGGAGCAGATGATTCTTCTAAAGACTGTTGTGTTTTGGTGTTGCAGAGGCTTTTAAATGATTAATTGTTTTCCCTTGCCATATTTAATAAGACACTTTGGTAGAAGATGGGATAATATTTAGTTTTTACTGTGTTTCACCTAATTAGACTTGATCTCAGAAGTGTTGTAATGAGCTGGACAAAGCGCTTACAATGGCGCTTACAATCTGTGGCAGACTGGACTGGAGTTAATAACATCAGCAGCAGGATGAGCTGCAGCAATACACACACAGTAAAGCTGGCTGGGTAATTGAGCGGGAGCAGGAAGTTTGGGTTTTGATTCCCCGAACAGCCACTCTCTGCTCATGTGCTCTTGAGCAGAAAAGCCTTTTTCCCACAGCTGATATATCGCTAACCCGTCTAAATATCATGCTGCGTGGCCATCTTATGAAAGCCAGACCTTTAACTCACTCAAGCAGGTTGTTCAGGTCACGGGATTACAGGAAGAATGTTGAATATAAAAACTCATTGGATGGTAGGCAGTTGTCTAAGTAGGGCAGTACCAGTATTTTATTACATGTCAAGCCTCTGTTAGACAATGCCTGTCATTAAATAATAAAACCCTCAAACAAAATCTTCAGTTTGAATAAAGTGACTCATTGGATTAAATGAGTCCCTTATGATTTGTTTTCTAATAATGACGTAAGTAATTTGCTTTAGAGATAGATGACCAAATTATTTTTGTTATTGTGGTTATATAAATGTAGTTATGGTGCCGTTAGATGTTAATACAGGTGCTCCCTCCCTTTGTGAGCGGGAGAGCAAATTGTTATTTGACCGCAGTGAAAATATGGTTTTTGGAAGGCTTAAAGGGCAACAAATATAGATTGAAGCAGACTTTGAAGCAGTTTTTTTTAAAGGTCCTATGCCATGAAAATGTCACTTTATGAGGTTTCTTAACATTATTATGGTCCTTAAGCCTGCCTATGGCCCCCCAGTGGCTAGAAATAGGTGATAGGTGTAAACCGAGCCCTGGGTATCCTGCTTTGCCTTTGAGAAAATGAAAGCTCAGATGGGCTGATCTGGAATCTTCCCCTTATGAGGTCATAACTACCGGACCGCTATATATATATATATAAAAGAGACTTCAGATACAGTATTAGGGGAACACTAAGGTCTAAATAAAAGAGACTTCAGATACAGTATTAGGGGACCACTAAGGTCTATATAAAAGAGACTTCAGCTACAGTATTAGGGGACCACTAAGGTCTATATAAAAGATACTTCAGATACAGTATTAGGGGACCACGACAGTCTATATAAAAGAGACTTCAGATACAGTATTAGGGGACTACTACAGTCTATATAAAAGCATCCAAAAAGCACCATGTCATGCGACCTTTAAAGATAAAAACACATGGATTTTATACATAATACATTCTAACTTTTGGACTCTACAACCAGGGCTTGACATTAGCTTTTTTGCCCACCAGCCACTGTAGCTAGTGGTTTTCCAAAAGCTACTAGCCACTTAGTATCTTTCGCTAGCCGCTGTTTTGTGGGAAATTATGTTTTATTTTATTTCAGTGAAGTTGACTAAGATGTCACCTGCCACACGCCTTCGATGGCAGGAAGCAGAGCGTGCACACTAAATGTCCTGCTAGACTGTCCTGCAGCTCTCTGTTGTCCTAAAACAAACCTACGCCTTATAAAGTCTATGACCTGTAACTGTTGCCTCGGCTTGCCATGTCGCGTGCGCACGCTGAACGGAGCTCTGGCAGATATTTTAAGGAACCACCACGGCTTTAGATACTGTCTTTGACTATTTTTTGAATTGAGTCCTCAGAGGGAATTTCTGTGAACAGCACTTTGACCCCTATGTCTCTCTGTCTTCCAGGTCTTATCCATCTGTCCAAAGGACATGCGGGCCGACATCTGCGTCCACCTCAACAGGAAGGTGTGTATCTATGGTTTTCCTACAGACACACGTTAGTTTTATTACAGTGCTTCACTCTGGACCCCAGGAAGTGTTTGATATAGCAGCCAAACAGTGGGATTACACACTTCCGTGTCCGTCATGTGAAGCCATCTGGCCCCAAAATACTTTTTCACCTTGATTTACATGGCGAAAGAGACGTCTGTAAATCAGGAAGTACACAACCGCAAAATGAGTGATTTAACTATCTATTTAGTCAGATAACATTTGCGAAGTCTTAAAGAGACGCACGATTAAATAATTTAGTCCTTGTTCAAGTTAGTGGAGTGCTAATCCATGTCATTGACGTTCCACTTCTGGACATTTTGCCAGATGTCCCTATTTTCGCCGAATGTCTGTCCTCTTCTTCTGTCTCTGTGTTGGCGTTCTAACCTCTGGTGGATTGGTGGAGGACTATGGTTACCTGGTCCTCAGGTCTCTGCAGGGTAAATCCAGACAGCTAGTTAGACCTTCTGTCCAATCTGAGGACTATGGTTATCTAGTCCTATTACCTAGTACTATCTGTCCAGTCTGAGGTTTCTGTTTCTGACAACTAAAACTACTTCTGAATGTACACATGTTCCACCAAAACCAGCTCCTTCCTGAGACTATTTAATTTTAGTAATGAAGTACAAATACTTTGTTACTGTACTTAAGTAGATTTTTCAGATATTTTGGCTCATTACTTTAGTTTTGTACTAAAGGGCGTCTGTCAGGTGTGATTGTGAGTGCATGTCGGAGAATTGCGCGGACACGCGCCACACCACGAGCTGGCGCGCACGCCACACGGAGAACAAAGTGAGAGAAAAGAAAAGACTAGCTGTCTGGAGGAAGATCAGCTGAGATTAGTGTGTGTGTGTGTGTGTGTGTGTGTGTGTGTGTGTGTGTGTGTGTGTGTGTGTGAGTCCTTGAGAACTGTAAGTCTTAGAACTGATGTTGTCAGCTCATTTAAGCCTGTTGTTGTATTGGTCTGTAGTTCTGGGACATTTAATTACGTTAGCTAGTGATGTTGTTTGTGTTCTTCACCTGTTACCTAGGTTACACCTGGATGTTGATTTGATATAATCAACTGGCTCACGGTTGTATTTTAGGTGCATTATTCACATGCTACAGTTACACTGCATTAAGATAATGTTATTAATAGTGGGTTACAACTTAGTGGGGCCAAGTTGGAAACCAGAATGTGCTTTAAGTCCAGTCCTAAACTAGTCCTCACTCCCAGAGATTCAGCAGACAAGCAGCAAGACATTCCCATCATCCTCGGCCTTATCTGAGAGAGATGTTTGAGACAGTAGGCATCAAGAAGGACTCCTGGCCAATGTGCTGGGGAACTTCACAGTTTGATGCAAATACTTTCAGAGCCACTATGTGTGGACGGTTCTGTGAATATAGACTCCTGATGGCTTACGTTTTTGTTTTAGGAAAAAGACGCTGAAGTCAGAAATCTTCTAATCCGACACATGTAAACACAGTCGATCTAAAAACAATCTGAGACTCTATAAAATGTCAAAAACTACAAGGAATAACTTGCCTACACAACACTAACCCAAAGGATAAAACAATGTATTAATGAGAATTGCCTGATGTCTGATGGTTGCAGTAACATTCTCCAAACTCCTGAATTGGCCTTAGTCCCCATATTAAACCTAATTCACACAAACTGATTCCAAGATTTCTGGAGTGAAAAAAATCCCTCCACTAAACGTGCTGAGCACCAGTCCTTGGGTGCAACCATTAGCGCCCAGGCTCCTGGGTATCGATATGATACTGTATACAGTATAGGATATTTTATTGAAAGTATCATGCCACTAAGTGGCCCATCACAACACAATAGTGTAACCCATACATTGCCCAACATTTCATCCAGAAAACAAAACTACAGCCACAGAAAAATAAGAAATAAAACTGGGATGTTACTTCAAGACAGAGAATCATGGATCCAAAGCTGTCTTTCTTTCAGCCCACGTTCTTCTAAAAAGTCTGCAAATAAAAAGGTTTCATGTTCAAACAACACACTAACAGATCTATAGCCTGACTCGTTGCTTTTATTTCAGCTTTGTTAAATAAGTGCAATCTTAAATCATGATAATATGGACAATACCATATGTTTTCGATTTCATTGAGATCACATAAATGAAACGGTCTGTCTTCCTCACAACAACCTCTTTCAGTTTGGAGAGGGAGTATACCAGACCTGAACTGAGCACACGCAGATCTTATCAAATTCAACACATTATCGTTCGCAAATTTTTCAATACCAAACTCATTTTTATAGACACAACTGATATGGGTCCCAAACATTGGTAACAGTGCTGTGTAACAACCATCGCTAATGAACAAATCCTCAGAAGCTACTAAAAGAAGTATTGTCATTCAGAGCAGCTGCCTCTAATAGCTTTATATCATATTATCTTTAAAGTAATTAATCAGAGTGGTTTTACAGGAATGTATGTTAATGAGGTTGATTAAAAGTGATCCAATGCACAACCAGGACATTTCGACCAGATCTCATAGTTAGAAGAAAAAGACACGCATAGGTCAAAGTCCACAGGGGCTCAAGGCAAGGTGATGGCACTCTAAGCTTTCATCTTTTGAAAGATTTCACCCAAATTCTTTTTTTTCAAAGAAGCACGTCTGTTTAGGCGTGTACCAATCCACTTTTGCCAGTTTAACGGTGGAATGGCGGAAAAGCGTCCGTGCGCCAGGCGCATGGTTCTAAAGGGCTGTACTTAGTGTCTTCATTAATCAAAGGTGTGGTCTGGGAATAACATGCAATCAACCAATCAGAGGTCCTCTCCCATTCCCTTTAAAAGCCAGGCACATTGCTGTTATGATGGAGGATTTGCTAAACAGAATCCTTTATTAATCCCAGATTGGGGAAACTCACACTGTTGCAGCAGCAAGGGATAAGAGGAAAAGTAGAAGACACGTGTAGAAGACAAATGGAATTGTGCGTGGAGTCAGAGCACGTGAGCAGATCATATCATAATACCGTTTCACTTTGTAATATTTTGATTTGTAATCTTTTTCATGTGTGTGCACACTAAAAACTCTCCTGGGTTAAAAAGGGACCAATTAATTTCTGGGTTATTTCAACCCAAATTGGGCTTTTTGACCCAACTTCTAGGTTAAGTACTTGACCCAAACGTTGGGTTAAAATAACCCAACCCCTATTCTAGATTCTAACCCAGAACCTTCTTGCTGTGAGGCCACGGTGCTAACTATTGGGTCACCATGTTGCCCAGAAATTAGTTGGTCCCTTTAACTCAGCTTGGGTGAAAAATTACCTAACTTGGGTTGCTATGCCAGTACGCCTTATTTCAGAACACATTACATTACATTATAGTACACACTTTAAGCACGTTTACATTTAAATTAAATTAAAATCTATATAATATAAACACACACTTGGACCTATTTATTTTCCTTTTTTCTTATTTTAGTCACACTGTAATAACAATATTAGAATGAAAAATGGGGTGGGGGGGGCGTTCTTCTAAGGGGGTAGAGAGGGAAGGAAGGGTTTCTTCTTCCTCTTCTTCTGAATTTCTGGCAGACTGATGTGTATGTTATAGGGACAAGGATGTAATATATGAACTTATTTCTTCTATTTCTTATTTAATCCATGTTTAGAGGGGGTGTCACTTTATTTCTCCTACAAATGTTTTATCATAATGTACTCAACACACAAGTGTCATTGGTCATATTACAAACTATGGTGACATGAAAATATAATAACTCCATGAAATACACCCATCCAAGAAAAAATACATAAGACATGAGAGAGAGAGAGAGAGAGAGAGAGAGAGAGAGAGACACACCTATAACCCAGAACATGGATTACTCTTTGAAAAATAACCCAGGAACCCCAACAACCCAGGAATTTGGTCAAAGTATTGGCCCTATAACCCAGAAAATGAACACACCTCCCTCTAAGACCAACACGCCCGCGGACATACAGATGGACGCAGGTGTATTTTCTATTTAAACGATGTGGGCGCTGGGCGGGAATAGGACAACTGCGTCGGTCTTAAACTAGCAAAGACACTGGCGTTGTGCTTAGCGATGTGCTGCGCCGGGTGCGAGACAGGGTCCTAAACGTCCTGTTCCCCTCATTTTACCATAAATGAGGTCCTTGTGGAAAGAAAACACACACAAATTAAAGTCCCAGTTCCTTTGGGAGCAGAGATTTGGCTGGCTAATAAACCAACTAACATCATAAAGCAACACAACAGTCTTCACTAAAAGTCCATTCACTCACTTATTTGAGAGCTTTCAAGCTTCTCTTCTTCTTATATATTTCTGGAAAGACGCTTTCTGTACAGTTGCTGGTCAACTGTAATCTGAATGGGACATCATCTTTTTACTGTAACTTATGTTTTAGACAGAAGCTATACAAAATATTCAAGAGTGTTAGTTCATTACATTATGTAACAATTCTGCATGTAGTCATGTACACAGTGGTAGAGAACACTGCTACTGTAGCAAAGGTATACCTTTAAAGCAGTGCTAATAGATCTAAAGTTGCTGCTCTCTCCCTCAGGTGTTTAACGAACACCCAGCGTTCCGGTTAGCCAGCGACGGCTGCCTGCGCTCGCTGGCCGTGGAGTTTCAGACCACCCACTGCGCCCCCGGAGACCTGATCTACCACGCCGGTGAGAGCGTCGACACGCTGTGCTTCGTTGTGTCGGGGTCACTGGAGGTCATCCAGGACGACGAGGTCATCGCCATCTTAGGTATGTGGACATGTTGTTTAGCAAATGCTTTATTAAAGGGTTGTGTTTTTCTGTGTGACCCTGGGAGTCCTCAACCCCCCAAAAAGCACCCTCCCACACAACAACATTTGGACGGTGCAACAAGACAGACCTGCTTGGTTCTTTCAGAGAATGACTGTAAAGATTTACAAAGAATATGTTTAGATCATGTCCTTTCTAACTGGAACATTTTGGGACCCATTGGTGGGGTTGGTGCGGACCAAGTCCACACGGAGATCCACTGGTAAGAGCTAATGAGGTGTAACCATGTATCAGCTGATTTACTTAGCTCACGTTACTGTATTGTGTCAACAGTAAACTTCATTTAATATCGGATATGGACAAGTTCTTTCCGGAGACTATTTAGCAGAGCCACCGTCACTGCGTCTGGAGCTCAGCGCCGCCCAGGACCGTTGTGATTGGTTTAAAGAAATGCAGACAACCCAGTGTTTTTCTCCTATGCTAGAATATGAATGTTATATCATTGGACATTGTAAATAATTCTGGGTTTTGGACTTGTTGGGCCAAAACAAGACATATTAAGACATCTTGGACTCTGGGAAGTTGTGATGGGCCATTTTCATAATTTACTCTTTCATAGCAAAACTGAGCTAGCTGCAGCCTTAGCGTAGATTTAATGCCGTGAAATCAACCCTCCAACACTAGCTGTATATGATTGTGCAGCACTGAGACAGCCACAGGATGAATACAAACAGAGTCTGGCAAGTGGAAAGATTGCTCTTAAGCAGCTCATAAGGAACCACATTAGATTAATGGAACAAAGAAAAAGAGAAACAACTAAAAAAACTCAACAAAAGTTCAGATTTCACAAAAAAAAAACATCTGGCTGGCTGTTTGAGAGAAGGTCAACCAGCTAATTGTCGAATGTCGAATGTCCAAATTGTCAGGCTTTTTGGTGGCGCATTTGTTCCCGATTTGAATGGTTTTCATAATCCCAGCAGGTCGGAAACTAAATGAGGTGAAAGTCTCTCAACACGACGTGACAACACCTGCTATTTCAACGCACGCTTTTCTTAAATGTAAGCACTGCTTATGTGGAAAGCAAAGGCACAAAAGTTGAGTTGCTTCAGTCATTATATGTGAAACTAACGGCCAGATGACAAGGTTTCTGACTTTCAGCTCAGAAAGGACTTTGAAAAGAGTGGAACACAAACAGTCTGACTCTTATCTGCTGCTGAACATATTGCTCTGTGCAGCCTCGTACTGTAATAATCATGAGGAGGCGATGCACCAGGGAACTGAAAAGAAAGAATAAGAAGCCAACAGAGATAATGTCAGAGAAAGTGCTTTCTAACCAAGACAAGCACAGATAGCATTGATGGCAGACATGCCTGCAGCAGTCAGTGTAGTGCACGTTCTCATAACCATGAGCGGGCACCAGATGAGTTTCCTTTACCTTTTTCTGGCCGAGAATAGCAACGGCAGAGAGCAAGTGCAAAGCAGTGCAGCTCGTTTGGTGTGTGGAAGCTTTGAGGTAGACAAAATGTAGGATAAGATAAGATAAGATAATACTTTATTCATCCCAGAGCGGGGAAATTTACTTGTCACAGCAGCAGCATTTTCTACAGTAAAAGCAGCTATAAAAACAAAAAACAACAACAAACAAACACACAAATAAACATACAAAAAGCAAGCAAACAGCAGACAGTGAGCAGCCGGTAAATGTAGTGACATCAAGTAAAGGTTGCGTAAAGTGCGGTAGAACAATATTGCAGAGTGAGTGACGTTAAATTAAATTGAATATGTAATTAAAATAGTATAGCAAAAATAGGTAACCATAAATAATATTGAAAAAGTAAGTACTTGTAACCGGAAAAATATAAATACAGAAGATATCTAGAGTGTGCGAAGTAAAAGAAACACAGTAACAGAAACTACAACATTGTCAGGTAGTGCAGGTGTTGTAGAGCCTGTCAGCGGCTGGGATGAAGGACCTGCGGTACCTCTCCTTCCTACACCGTGGGTGTATCAGTCTGCTGCTGAAGGAGCTACTCAGGGACCCCACAGTGTCATGTAGGGGGTGAGAGGTGTTGTCCATGATGGATGTCAGCTTGGCTAACATCCTTCTCTCCCTACTTTCTCTACGGGTCCAGATGACAGTCCAGGACAGAGCTCGCTCTCCTGATCAGTCTATTAAGTCTGCTCCTGTCCCGGTCCGAACTGCCCCCCCTCCAGCTGACCACAGCATACAGGATGGCAGAGGCCACCACAGAGTCATAAAAAGTCCTGAGGAGGGTCCTACACACTCCAAAGGACCTGAGTCTCTTCAGCAGATGGAGGCGACTCTGGCCCTTCTTGTATAGAGCATGGGTGTTATCAGTCCAGTTCAGTTTATTGTTTAGGTGAACACCCAGGAATTTGTAGCTCTCCACTACCTCGATGTCCGATCCCTGGATGCTCACCGGTAAGAAATGGGATGTTTTCCTCCTGAAGTCGACGATCATCTCCTTTGTCTTGCTGGTGTTAAGCTGAAGCTGGTTGAGCTCACACCAGCTGACAAAGTCCTTGATAATCGACCTATATTCCAGATCGTTCCCCTCAGAAACAGGTGTGTGTGAAAAGGTGTGAGAGGGAGGGCTGGGGGGTGTGAAGAGGGGGGCGAGGCGGCAGAGTCAAATCTGTTAAAAAACAGATTCAGCTCATCAGCCCAGTCCTTGTCTCCGCTGGCTTGGTTTCTCACCACACCTTTGCCGTGGCCGGAGATGTTCTGCAGCCCTCTCCAGACGTCCCTGGCGTTGTTCTGTACCAGGCTCTTTTCCAATTTCCTCCCGTAGATTACCTTCCCCCTCCTGATCCTGAGCCTGAGTTCCTTCTGGTACTTACCAACAACAAAATAAGTCAGTCTTACTAGTTTATTGGGGGACAGTTGTCTTAAAAAAAACAACACCCAGGGGTTGTTTGCTGGACAGGGACAAGTTAAACCAGTTGGAGGCGTTCTCCTTCTTTATCAGGCGCTTTAAGGACACCCCAAGGTTTATCGCAGCGCATTAAAAACCGTACCCATACAGCTAAAAAACAGTGAATACGTACATGTTAAGACACTCACAAAATAGGAAACATAAAAAACAGATTAACATTTATCTAGAGTCCTGGTTCAACAGCTGTCTCTCTAAAATACATCTTAAAGAAAATGACAGTTCATTACAAATTGTTTTTTATTTTTTATTTTATTACCTCTTTCCATGAGGTTCTACCAGTTCGAATATCAGTTTCTACTCACCAAAATAATGGCAGAGCTGTCTGAAAGAGGGCCACAGGGAGTAACAAGCAGACAAACCAACGGCCAATTAGCCAGATTATCTAATCCTCTTCTTCTGGAAGTCAAAGCAAGCAAACCTGACATTTCGCTAAAAAGAAGTTCTTGCAGAGATATTCTTGGAAACTGATTTAAAGATAATATCACGGCCTCTTTTTAAATTGATTCATCGCACTCTTCAAAAGTGATAATTTACTTTTCTGGCTGGTTTTGTTTGATTTCATTTACTTTGTACCATCAACACTCTCAAATACATCAATATCAGAGCACAGGCCTTATTTGATTACAAAATATATTTTAAATTTATAAAAAAGATAGATATTACGACAGTACAGTATATTTGATAATATTGGGGTGGGAAGACTTTGAGCTCAAACAATGGCTTAAGGCAGGGGTGTCAAATTTAATTTCACATCAAAGGCCAGACATGAAGTTTGTTGATATACTTTCATTTATTTGAAAAAGTAAAATATGTTTGACTGTATTGTATATCTCATATAGCCTATTTGGTCCACATGAAGCCTGAAAAACTTGCAGCAAAAAGTGCCTTAGCCATCATAGAATTTAGCAAAACAATGCATTATAATTACATTTGTAGAGTCCTGGTTCAACAGCTGTCTCTTTAAAATACATCTTAAAGAAAACGACAGTTCATTACAAATTGTTTTTTATTTTTTATTTTATTACCTCTTTCCATGAGGTTCTACCAGTTCGAATATCAGTTTCTACTCACCAAAATAATGGCAGAGCTGTGTGAAATAGGGCCACAGGGAGTAACAAGCAGACAAACCAACGGCCAATTAGCCAGATTATCTAATCCTCTTCTTCTGGAAGTCAAAGCAAGCAAACCTGACATTTCGCTAATCAAGACTCAATTCATCGGAAAACTGAGAGAGCCCAGCTCCAGTATGTCCAGCAGGTCAACGATGCAGCAGGAGGTTGGTCTTAACTGTTCACAGCAGACAGGGTGGGTAATAATAAAATGAAATCTATCACTGATAGAAATGATGGCCAGAGCTCATTTGTACTGACCTGTAACTTCCCTTTCATCTACAATAGTAAAAGGATCCTTTTGTTATATATATTGAATGTCTCTCATGAATCTGTTGTTGGCTACCAGAGAGCAGAAAACAAAAATTAAAACGCACGCACGCACGCACGCACGCACGCACGCACGCACGCACGCACGCACGCACGCACGCACGCACAGCCCTGATTACCTTGTTTTATTTAGCAATGCAAAGTCCTGGAACCAAGACGTTTCCTCCGGATCTGCAAGGAAACTAATCCTCCTTACGGATCGAATCCGTGCTCCGCCGTCCGTCGACAACCACCAGGTCGACCTGCGGCCATGGCTGACAGCTGAAGTCACAAGGACCCGCAAGATCTCACAAATTCACGTATGATCGTGCAATAAGACAGAATGTTTTATCTATAAACAGAACCGCCAACCTGTTGCCTTCAGGCCTGTCTCTGCCTGTTATTATGACGTCTTGAAGGTGTAGTGCAAGGAGCTATGATCCAGTTCCCCCGTTGGTGGAAATCAGGGGTTAGTATTTGTGTTCCGATGCTTGCTCCTGTCCACGCGCACACAGTGGGCGTCTGTGGGGACTGGCCAAGGACAGCTGTGGCCAGTCCTGAATCCAGCCATACCACCGTACAAGTTGTTTATTCCTACCCTTTCATACGACCCCCAGGATTGTTTCATAAATCAGCGCCCCTAACTGTGGCAGGAAATATGACCCACAGGAGTCTTGTCCGTCCTCGTTTCCAAACCAGAGAAGGTAATGTTCATGGTTTTAAACATTGTTAACGCTGTGAAACGTCTCTGTTTAGTAAGGTTTTGGCACCAAAACTACTTATTTAGGTAAAAGATGGTGGTTTGGGTTGTAATCTGGTATGTTACCTAACTTATGTTGACACACATGACGCAGAATGTAACATTTAATTTGTTGTGTAATATTACAAAACAGGATCCAAACCGCTCCCGGTCTCCTGTGTGAAAGTCCTCGGTGTGTTTGTTTGACCCGTCCACCACCTCAGCCTGCCTCCTTAAACTCAATTTGGCGCTCTTATACTTCCGACGACGACACTCTCCCTGATTCTGTTGAAGATGGCGCCAGGGGCCTGCTGAGTGGGGTCTGACACCAGATGTGTGTCTGACCCCATGGGTGGCAGTGGCTCAGTCTGTAGGGAGTTGGGTTGGGACCCAAGTACAGCGTGTGGACTGGTAGCTAAAGAGGTGTCGGTTAACCTCTTGGGCACTGCCAAGGTGCTCTTGAGCAAGGCACCGAACCCCCAACTGCGTGAGGGACTGGTCCAGCAGTCGCAGCCTCTCCATTTGTATACGACCTAGGCATGTGTGTGTATTTCAGGCCTGCTTATAGTGTGTTCTAACAACAGAGTGACATCTTTTTTAATTTTCCCTCTAGGGATCAATACAAATATAAATTATGAATTCTAATTAATTATTATATTTAATCCTTGGACTCCCGTTCCTCTTCCTAAACTTGGCTGGTGGGGTTTCCTTCCAAATATGGTGGACTAGATGGGAGATGGGCAGTAGGTGTATTGAGGATGTCTTCATGGAGTGGTAGAGGGGGGGGATATTTAACCTTTTGGAGCATCCTTTTGAGTAAGTGTAACAAGGTAGTCAGGGCTGTTTAACAAGGTAATCAGGGCTGTGTGTGTGTGTGTGTGTGTGTGTGTGGGGGGTATATTACCTCATAATGCTGTGCTACTGAACATGTTAGGAAACAGACACAGAGCAACATGCGCTTCCCAGTGCGCTAATGTTTGTCCAAACATAAGCTCTCACTTTAGCTCTGGTTTGGTCTCCTCCAACTTCAATATCTGTGTCTTTAGCTGCTTGATGTTCTACTTTCCTTCCCAGTTAGTCTCTAACTGCTGTTTGCTGCTCAGCAGGTGATTGCTGAGAGAACTAGGTTCTAAAAGAGACTAAAAAGCTCAGGGTTATAATAATAATAATAATATATATAATTATTATTATTATTATTATTATTATTCTCCCTTTCACATTATTTGAAGGTAGTCATTTCAAAGTTAGAAATACGTGTTAATGCAGGTTCAAGGTCCAAATATGTATTTAAGAAACATGGTTTCAAAAGCGGCTTTCTTTACATGAGCTTGTCTTCCTCTCCTCATTTATTACCGCAGTTCTGCCCTGTGCAGACTGAATTATCAGCTTTAGTTAATTTTGTTGAGTTTTTTTTATTATAGATAGATCATATTATCTATATAATATGATGAATATTAAATCAATGTCACATTAGTATGGCCGGTACCCGTAGAAACCGCAGCAGCCAACAACTGTAGGAGGATTAATGTGTGGTGCTAGTTGCCAGCATGTTAGATCCACTGCTGCAGATAGTCCAAATCAGATGGAAAAAGATCAAAGTAAAGGATTGTGGAGAGGACGGGTGGGCAAGAAAAATCATAGCAAAGAAGAAATATTGTTGGGAAGGGACAGACATTTTAAAGGCATAAGACAAAATATGGGGGAAACCAAATATAAGAGAAAGGTAAGAGGCAGGCTGTCTTACTTCATTATTATTAGCAGTACACACACACACACACACACACACACACACACACACACACACACACACACACACACACACACACTTCAGCTCCAATGAAGCCAGCAGCCACTCCTGGACACCATTCACCAGATCTGAGGCTCCCACGGTGTCATTTAGTGCTTCACAAAGACCCAATTTCACATCAGTCGCCTTGTTGGGAAACAAAATGCTTAAAAAGTCTGCAGAGAAGTTCTTGGAAACTGAATTAAAGATAATATCACGGCCTCTTTTTAAATTGATTCATCGCACTCTTCAAAAGTGATAATTTACTTTTCTGGCTGGTTTTGTTTGATTTCATTTACTTTGTACCATCAACACTCTCAAATACATCAATATCAGAGCACAGGCCTTATTTGATTACAAAATATATTTTAAATTTATAAAAAAGATAGATATTACGACAGTACAGTATATTTGATAATATTGGGGTGGGAAGACTTTGAGCTCAAACAATGGCTTAAGGCAGGGGTGTCAAATTTAATTTCACATCAAAGGCCAGACATGAAGTTTGTTGATATACTTTCATTTATTTGAAAAAATAAAATATGTTTGACTGTATTGTATATCTCATATAGCCTATTTGGTCCACATGAAGCCTGAAAAACATGTAGCAAAAAGTGCCTTAGCCATCATAGAATTTAGCAAAACAATGCATTCTAATTATATTTGTAAAAGTAGGCAACCCAACTGAGAATGTCTGCATCTCAAATTGTGGTTTGATCGCAGTGATTGAAGTGAAAAATCGCTCCTGTCTTTTTGGTTTGGCGCACCACGTGGGCCAACATGTAGCCTAAATCTAGATTGTGGCTTAAGGCAAACCACAACTTCTGCTCGCATTTTCTTTTTATTTTATAGTACATTAAAAAGACATGCTTAGCTGTTCTCTGTTCCAAATTAGACCAAAACTAGAAATAATGTTTATTAGACAGTAAATGACATAATAAGCTACACTTTGAAATTATGTTATCTTTAAGAGACAGAAAAACAAACCAAGGTATACTACTTAAATTGCAATGGAAGATGTCCAAAATGCATAAATATGAAGCAAAGTCAGGAAGAGCCACAGGTTTTGACCATATACCTTTCAAAGTTTTAAGATCTTGCTGCAGATTCTGCATGGCTCAAATCTCACTTGGACAAGCCTTGAGTACCCCTAAACCAGTGTTTTTCAAATGGGGGTACGTGTACCCCTAGGGGTAATTTGTAGTACTGCAGGGGTACGTGTACCTGCCTTCTACTATGCCTATACTATATTTTTTTAAGTTTCTCGCTTTTTTCAAAGCTATGTCACTGTTTTTGAAGTTTCTGGTACTATTCCTTCCTTTTTTCTACCATCTTTTTCCTAGGTTTTGTCTTTTTTTTTTTTTTTTACAGTTTTGGTCTCTTTTTCTCATTAGCATTTAAATGTTTGTCCATATTATCATGATTTAAGACTGCACAAAGCTGAAATAAAAGCGAGTCAGGCTATAGATCTGTTAGTGTGCTGTTTGAACTTGAAACCTTTTTATTTGCAGACTGTAGTTTGGCTGTAGTTTGGTTTTCTGGATGAAATGTTGGGCAATGTATGGGTTACACTATTGTGTTGTGGCTGCTCTAACATGTGTTCTTTGTTCCTTATTTAGTGCAGTAGTATGTTGTGTGTGGACATTGG
This sequence comes from Percina caprodes, assembly GCA_013375575.1. NCBI lineage: Eukaryota > Metazoa > Chordata > Actinopteri > Perciformes > Percidae > Percina > Percina caprodes. The sequence goes on along the minus strand of JABXJD010000862.1, from coordinate 126,553 downwards.
ACCGGAAGCTGTGGATGAAATGTCTTTTGTATTGGCGTCATGTAATTCCGTGTGTGATGGGCCACTTATTGGCATAACACTTAGTAAAAGTAAAAGATAATTCATTCATTCATTAGTATACACTAATTTGAAACCATACACCTAAACTGTGCATGTATTACCATATTAAACCCAAAATATACTATATCATACCAAATTACACTCTATATTTTACAATGGAATACAATGAATTATTGTTATTGTGCTAGGTGAAGGTTTACCAGTAATATAGTTTGACTAATTGGGGGTGAAGCTGTTGTGTGACCACAGCCTCATCAGGGAGAGAGGAGGTTAGTGCTGGATGGATGGAGAGGGTGGATGTAAGGGGGAGCACCGTAACGGGTTCGACTGTGTGTGTTCACAGCATGAAAAGGAGGCTTCGTTCTAAAATCACTTCCTCCTGGAAAGTATTCCTTTTCCAGCAGGATCTTGAAAAGCATTGAAAAGCTTCCTTTTGAATGGAGTTTGGGGATGGATGTACAGGAACCGTAGCAGGACAGAGGAAGTTGGTGATCAAACTCGTTAAAGAAAGGGATATTTTACCAGACATTCACAGATGAACTGCGATCAATATCTTCTTCAGAGCCTGCAACGATTCGGAAGTTTTTTTTTTTCTGTGGAGACGCATCAGTGGTTGGATAACATACAGTGAACCTTATGGCAGGGGGAGAGATGAGGCAAAGTAAACGGAGCAGAGGAGGATGGAGGGAACAGAAGAAGAGGGAGAGTGTGTTGGATGTGGTTTTGAAGCCACTGATTTCCCCAGACTGAGGAATGAGACCGCTCCCCGAGGTTGTAACACACCCTGCTCTCATTGGTGTCCAATGGCATCTGGTACACACACACACACACACACACACACACACACACACACACACACACACACACACACACAGTCGCGCAGCAAAGGTTTTAGAAATCTAGTAATGACAGTGTTTTTATTATGGCTCTATTATGTACGGGCTGTGGAAAGAAGTATCCTCTTAGGGGGACAATAAAGTATCTAAAGTCTCACACACACACACACACACATGCACGCACGCACGCACCCAGAGTCCATAATATAGATGTCAGTAGACAAAATTTGTCCTGATAAAAACGATTGTGTTGAATGTTGAGGTCCAGAATGTTAATGTGATGCTGCATCAGACCTACAGCAGTCAGACAGAAGTCAATACGCTTGCTAGTTTTTGTCAAAAGAATGGCAACCAGGGTTGAATCCAGAGCAATTTGCTAAAAGGTCAGAGCAAGACGCTTTTATGATAGACGATCCATGACAGAGACAAGTCGGTAACCAAATTTAAAAAATGAGTCCAAGGGTTCAATGTTGAACGTCGACAAAAACACCTATCATAAGTTCTGCTGACGTAGCCTTTCCAGAGCTCTCGTGGTTGGTTGCGCTACTTCTCCATAGTCAGCGTGTAGGCTCCAGTAGACGGCGGTCGACACGCCCCCAGTTTAGAAAATTCACCCACCCTCTTATGTTATTTTTTTGCCCAAAGGATGAGCTGATTAATTTCCTATTCCATTATTTATGCTTGGTTATGAGAAGGGGACTTGAGTTTGGCCTTCTATTCACACAGCAATATGTCCTGGCCCAGCGAATAATATGTCAGCTGTGAACTGGAGTTTAGCCTCCAGCCACACATGAGTCCAGCTTCATTACAAGATCCATTAATAAGAATCACAGTGGGGGGCTGTTTTGATAAGAAATGCATTAGGACTACATTAGAGGAGAAAAGTTTTGAGAGTGAGTGTAGGTTAAAGGGAGAATTCTACAATCTATTCTACGACCTTTAGGGGAGAATGGGACGTGGATACAGTGCCTTGAAAAAGTGCTGTGTGCTAAAATTGCCCATTGTATCTAGCATATTTTAAGATGTCACCTTTGTTCCCTTTTGGACAGAGGCGGACAGGCTAGCAGCATCCCCCTGCTTCCAGTCTTAATGCTAAGCTTAGCTAACCGACTGCACAAAGCGATATGAGAGTGATATCACTTTTTTCATCTAACTTTTCACCATGAAAGTGAATAAGTTTGAAGTTTGAACTGGTTGTTAGTGAGGGTGGAGCCTCAGGCAGATTGGTAGATAACACCTGACAGACAAATAGACCTGAGCTGTTACCATATACCGTCTGGTTTACATGTTAAAACTTTATGAAATCTTAAGACCACTAATTTTAATTGTTTCACTGCATCTATATTTTGGGTGTCTTATAAATCCATGTTGGCCGGGTGCTTGTGTGTGCATATAAGAAATGTAAAAAATTGCTTGTATCTGCTTTTGCAAATGAACTGTTCAAATATAAAACTATTCATCACACACGTACTGTACACCCATACATTTACTTACATACATACATACATACATACATACATACATACATACAGTACATACTGTACATACATACAGTGGTGCTCAAAAGTTTACATACACATGCTTAAGTTGACTAAAAAGAGGAATAAAAAAATCATGTTTTGGAAATTTATTTTAATACCTAAATTAAAAAATGAGGTAAAATCCAACCTTTAAGGACACCAATTTTCTTTGTGAATGAATAACGTATTGTAAATAAATAAATGTTCTTATTTAAAATACAGGGGTCATAAGTATACATACCCCTATGTTAAATTCCCATAGAGGCAGGCAGATTTTTATTATTAAAGGCCAGTTATTTCCTGGATTCAGGATATTATGCATCCTGATAAAGTTCCCTTGGCCTTTAGAATTAAAATAGCCCCACATCATCACATACTCTTCACCATGCTTAGAGATAGGCATGGGATACTTTCTATAAAATCATCTCTCAATGCAAATCAAACCAGGTATTAGTCTAACTGAAATAAAACCATGCCTATCTCTAAGCAATGTTTGACAACACCCCTACTCAAAAAGCCATGTTACAAAATTCCATTTTAGACATTTATTTACTATTTTCTTAATATAGTATGCTACTGTTTTTGAACCCACAACTTTTGTAAACTCATTTGAAGCAGAGTGTAGGTAAGAGATTTGAGAAATATTTCCACTTTAAGGCCAACATATCTGTCTTTACCTTGCTCCGGAACAATTTTGGGCGTCACTAAACAGAAAGCTAGGTGTGTTCTGAACATTTTGAAATGAAACACACAGGGATCAGTTTAATGCAAATACCCTGAAAGGGCAATTGAAGAAGAAATGTAAAAATGCCCATAGACCTCAGAGTATTCCTACTTTTTTTTTTAGCCCTCCAAACGTATTCACTCTAAGGGACGTGGACCCCTCTGGAACGAACCAAAGTCAGACCTTCACGGGAAGTGGTCCACATTGTGCATTGTGAACACACTTTTGGTTTGCTTTGCCCTTTTGACTTTTGCCAATGTATGTATATCAGAGCTGAAGGGAACCAGAAAGACAACTGAGTCCTCTTTCAAGTGAACCGACAATGTGAGCACAAAAAGAGTCCCTTTGTTGTTGGTCCACTTTTTGGTCAACTTTAACAGGACTGAGTTTGGTTGGTTTAAAGAGGGCTACGTGTGAAAACACCCTTAATGGTAAATGTTAGAAGGAAAGTACAAAGCTGTGTAGTGTTTACAACACATCGGACTACACAATGTGATTCCAGTGGGATCAGAAGGGCACCTTGTGTCTCCGCGGGTCAGGACGATACTGGAATTTATATCTATTTATCTGCCACAGCTGTTCTCACAGAGGAAACACTCACAATTATATATTGTTATTAATTCATAGGTATATTGCATATTAAGTTTAAAATGTCCCTATACTTGCTATTGAGAAACATTGATTGCATTAGTTGGGTGCCAACAGATGAGGAAACATTTACTGTCACATTACCTGGTTGAGCATTGGCATTTTCACTGCAGACCGACCGCTAACAATTACTACAAAGTTCTACACCTCCATTATACCTTGACACAGAGGTCCAGGGTTCGAATCCGACCTGTGAGGATTTCCTGCATGTCTTCCCCCCTTTCTCCTTTCTCACCTAACTGTCCTGTCAAAAAATTGGGAAAAGCCCCAAAAATAATCTAAAAAAATATAAAATAAAGGGACAATGTGATGCCATTGTTTCCAAAGAAGACCAGTGAAGTCTATTAGAAGCAAAGATAAAGAGAGAAGATTACCTGGTTTGGAAAAGAGTCTAATCTTAATATAACAGTTAATCTTCCCAGGCAGACAGGCTGGAGCTGTTATGTCCTTTGCATCTGTCCCTTGTGCGTCAAGTTTTCTTTACCGGTCAGTCCATCTAAGACGAAAAATAGCTTTAGATAGGTCTATGGCTCTGACCTAGGACCTGGGTCCTGGTAACATATATCCCAAGACAACTGTTCTGTGGCATTTGTCCTTAGGGGAAAAATGCAAAGTCACAACAAATTTAGTTTTATCCTTTGGGGAGGACAGACTCAAAAGTTATACACCCTGAGAGGCAGTTGGGAATACTTATATGAATAATCAATCTGAAATCATTGCTTGAATGTAATTTTCCCATTACAGAATGGTGAGTGCTAGGTAGCATCGAAATGGCGCCATAGGAGTTACGCATCGTGGAGGCAGCCTTACCCCCTTGCAGGGCCTCCCCCCCACCCCACTTCCATTTTTTAAGGATGCAGTAGTCTGTTGTTGTTGTTCAAATATGGAATGATAAATTTGATGAATAAACATGTTCAGGGCATACCGTAGTATCCTTTAGCTGTAACCACTATAGCTCAGAATTGATCCAGTAATTAAAAAATCAATTGGGGAAAACAAATACGCTGTCACACATGCAGATGTGCATGTATAATGGCACACACATGCCGGTATACTGGACAGCCCCATGAGCAAACAATGTTCCCTCAATCATGTGCAAATCTACTTTATTTACAACTTCTGAGTCATTAGACCTTCATGAAGTGCACAGGAACCTTCAACAGGTTTTAGCTCATGACATAAAGGGGGCACATGTGTGGCTGGGGGTTGGTACTCGATCAACCGAAATAACCCAGTACCAAGTAGACTGGAAACTTCTCCAGGCAAACGATACCTGCATTTGATTGTTTTTGTACACAGATCTAGGAAAAAAAGAGACTGTTGCTTACAGCCAATCACAGTTGAGCACAATGGTGGCAGTTGCTTCCATTCATGCCATGGGTATCGATTGTAGAGAAAGGAAGTACAGAGGAAAAGTTATTAAATGAAGTAGTGTTCAATGAAGTATTAATAGGTACTAGTATTGGTCATTATTTAAACGATACCCAGCCCTAGGTAAAAGTGACAATGTGTGTTTTTACTGCAGACCAACAAGTGGAAACTTCAGAAACACAACTCTACTGTAGTTTAAAAATGGTGCATTCTTCATCTGACCATAGACGTGAAGTTCAACTTGACCATCTTCCATCAAGCATTAAACATTAAACATAGACCTCATGAATGCATCGCCAACAAACAGCAAGAATATATACAGTATAGTCAAAAACATGAAAGCAATATAAAACACTGTATGTATGAAGTATACATAAAAAGTCCTCAAACCAGGATGAAAAGACCTTTGCCAACCTGCCATCAGAATAAAAAGACCAGTCATCAAAGCCTTTCCCTCCCTTGTAGCGCTGTGTTGAAGTACAGAGGTCAAACTGTGTGATTAGGATACTGTGTATTGTACACTGTACACATTGGATGTACTTTCACTTTACTTAGGTCTTTTCCTTTAATGCCACTTTCTACTTCCACTCCGCTACATCTCAGAGAGAAATGTTCTTTAGTTACTAGTTACTTTAGTTACTCTGCTATATTCATTTGACAGCTTTAGTTACTAGTTACTAGTTACTTTAATTACTCCACTACATTCATCTGGCAGGTTTAGTTACTAGTTACTTTAGTTACTAGTTACTTCAGTTACACTTCTACATTCATCTGACAGTTTTAGTTACTAGTTACTTTAGTTACTAGTTACTTTAGTTACTCCACTACATTTATCTGATAGCTTTAGTTACTAGATACTTCTCTACATTCATCTGGCAGCTTTAGTTACTAGTTACTTTAGTTAATCCACTACATTCATCTGACAGCTTTAGCTACTAGTTACTTTAGTTACTAGTTACTTTAGTTACTCCACTACATTCATATGACAGCTTTACTTACTAATTACTTTAGTTACTCCACTACATTCATCTGACAGCTTTAGTTACTAGTTACTTTATTTACTAATTACTTTAGTTACTAGTTACTTTAGTTACTCCACTACATTCATCTGATAGCTCTAGTTACTAGTTACTTTAGTTACTAGTTACTTTAGTTACTCCACTAGAGGACTAATGCAGGACTTTAACTTATAACAGAGTAGTTTTACATTGTGGCATTAGTACTTAAGTAAAGGCTCTGAATACTTCTACCACCGCTGACTGGAAATACCTTAAAGCTGGGCATGCTGCACACGTCACAGTTTTTATAAGTTGGTGGTTTGTAGTTGTAGTTATTTAGTTCCAATTTTTCGACTTTAGTTAAGTTTGTTATTTTTCAGAGTGTTTAGTACTTTTAGTTTTTTGTCAGTTTTTCAGAACGTTTTATGTATTTAGTTTCACAGTATAGGTATAATAATAATAATATAAGGTATAATGTCTCAGAAGTATAGCTACATATAATACAAATCAAATGGCATGATGGGAGAATAGCTGTGATGTTGGATCTTAGCACTTCTTTAGTGTCCCATGTAACGCGATCAGCGCCGTCTCCTGTCAAGTCCCTCCTGTGCTTCAGAGACAGGAGAGTTGACAGCAATACATGCTATCTCCTTTTTCAGTTTTTCATATAGTTTCAGTTTGCTGAAAATATATTTTCACTACTTATGTTCGTTTTCGATCTTTCTCGGTCTGGACTCAGGCAATAAATCAGATTTTATATATATTTAACTAAATTATAAACACAACACTTTTGTTTTTGCAACCAATTGAAGATTTACGACTTTTTCTATGTACACAAAAGAAAACCAGTCAGTATATGGTGTTATGGTTAGGGTTCATCTCTCTCTCGCGCTCGCTCTCTCTCTCTCTCATGTTGCTTTATTGTCATGATAAATGTCCATCTGTGTTTCCAAAGCATAAGAGCAAAGATACATATACAGTGGTGTGAAAAAGTGTTTGCCCCTTTGCTGTTCCTTTGCATGTTTGTCACCTAACTAGTGGAGCTAGTGAAGCCTGGTAAATGTTTTTAACATTTTTGGAAATATTTGGTTCTTAAGTCTTCATATTTGGGACATACATAGGAAATGTAATTCTGTCTGATATCCTGGAGGCAGTGTGGACAGACACGATCCTCTCTTGGTCTCCACACCTTTAAATGTCCAGCTCAGGGTCACTGACTCTGGATTTTGTTAAAATTTGTATTACTTTTGGATTTTTTGTTTTGAGATATTCAGCCAATATGATATCTCTGTTCAGGGATTGATAACAGAGGAGTTTGTGTTGTATTTTATTTTCATTTGCTGTTGTTCTTTATACTCTTCTTTTAATTTAGATTCAAATCTTTTGATTAAAGACTGAGGATTGTGTCTGTGGCAGCTCTGAGGCTCCGTGTACCTGTCTCTCTCTCTACCTGTCTGTCTACTGCTGACTGTGTTCAGCTCTGTGTACCTGTCTCTCTCTCTACCTGTCTGTCTACTGCTGACTGTGTTCAGCTCTGTGTACCTGTCTCTCTCTCTACCTGTCTGTCTACTGCTGACTGTGTTCAGCTCTGTGTACCTGTCTCTCTCTCTACCTGTCTGTCTACTGCTGACTGTGTTCAGCTCTGTGTACCTGTCTCTCTCTCTACCTGTCTGTCTACTGCTGACTGTGTTCAGCTCTGTGTACCTGTCTCTCTCTCTACCTGTCTCTCTCTCTACCTGTCTGTCTACTACTGCCTGTGTTTAGCTCCGTGTACCTCCGAGCCAGCTGGTACAGTGATTTAATTGAGTCATAAACTTTACCCCCTATACCACTTTCAATAAGTTTATAAAAGCCCATTATGCTATATTGAGTCAAAGTCTATAAAACATGTAAATATTATTATATATTTTTAATTTTGGTGTAGTTTTTGATAAGTGTGTGCAGAGTGTAAATGTGGTCTGACGTATGATATTTTGGTAAAAAGCCAATTTGATTTTCACACAGGGCGTTGTGCGTGGTAAGGAAAGACGGTATTCTGGTATTAATAATACTGCAGAAAACATTTCTATTTTTTATATATATATATATATATATATATATACTACTGTTCAAAAGTTTGGGGTCACCCAAACTATTTTGTGTTTTCCTGAAAAGTCACACTTATTCACCACCATACGTTGTGAAATGAATAGAAAATAGAGTCAAGACATTGACAAGGTTAGACATAATGATTTGTATTTGAAATAAGATTTTTTTTTACATCAAACTTTGCTTTCGTCAAAGAATCCTCCATTTGCAGCAATTACAGCATTGCAGACCTTTGGCATTCTAGCTGTTAATTTGTTGAGGTAATCTGGAGAAATTGCACCCCACGCTTCCAGAAGCAGCTCCCACAAGTTGGATTGGTTGGATGGGCACTTCTTGCGTACCATACGGTCAAGCTGCTCCCACAACAGCTCAATGGGGTTCAGATCTGGTGACTGCGCTGGCCACTCCATTACCGATAGAATACCAGCTGCCTGCTTCTGCTCTAAATAGTTCTTGCACAATTTGGAGGTGTGTTTAGGGTCATTGTCCTGTTGTAGGATGAAATTGGCTCCAATCAAGTGCTGTCCACTGGGTATGGCATGGTGTTGCAAAATGGAGTGATAGCCTTCCTTATTCAGAATCCCTTTTACCCTGTACAAATCTCCCACCTTACCAGCACCAAAGCAACCCCAGACCATCATATTACCTCCACCATGCTTAACAGATGGCGTCAGGCATTCTTCCAGCATCTTTTCATTTGTTCTGCGTCTCACAAACGTTCTTCTTTGTGATCCAAACACCTCAAACTTGGATTCATCTGGTCCATTGGTCTTCCTCTGTCCATTGTCTTTATTGCCCATCTTAATTTTTTTCTTTTATTGGCCAGTCTCAGATATGGCTTTTTCTTTGCCACTCTGCCCTGAAGCCCAGAATCCCGCAGCTGCCTCTTCACTGTACATGTTGACACTGGTGTTTTGCGGGTACTATTTAATGAAGATGCCAGTTGGGGACCTGTGAGGCGTCTGTTTCTCAAACTAGAGACTCTAATGTACTTATCTTCTTGCTCAGTTGTGCAACGGCCTCCCACTTCTTTTTCTACTCTGGTTAGAGCCTGTTTGTGCTGTCCTCTGAAGGGAGTAGTACACACCGTTGTAGGAAATCTTCAATTACTTAGCAATGTCTCGCATGGAATAGCCTTCATTTCTAAGGACAAGAATAGACTGTCGAGTTTCAGATGAAAGTTCTCTTTTTCTGGCCATTTTGAGCGTTTAATTGACCCCACAAATGTGATGCTCCAGAAACTCAATCTGCTCAAAGGAAGGTCAGTTTTGTAGCTTCTGTAACGACCTAAACTGTTTTCAGATGTGTGAACATGATTGCACAAGGGTTTTCTAATCATCAATTAGCCTTCTGAGCCAATGAGCAAACACATTGTATCATTAGAACACTGGAGTGATAGTTGCTGGAAATGGGCCTCTATACACCTATGTACATATTGCACCAAAAACCAGACATTTGCAGCTAGAATAGTCATTTACCACATTAGCAATGTATAGAGTGTATTTCGTCAAAAATAAGACTAGTTTAAAGTAAAAGTACATTGAAAAGTACAGTGCTTTTCCTTCAAAAATAAGGACATTTCAATATGATCCCAAACTTTTGAAGGTAGTGTGTATATATATATATAATGCCTCTGTAGTTGTTAGGGTCCAATCTGTCACCATTTTTGAAAATAGGGGTAATAACCCGACTCCAGAACAGCTGGTGGAGGGCTGGCTGATCTCTCTGCCTCACTCGACTCACTTGAGCGTCGTAACCGACAGGCGTCCACCAGCGTCTGGCGTCTGGTGGCGTCTGGTACTTTGGAGAGGTGTTAAACACCTCCCCAATACAGTAAAACTGCACTGGCCGGCCTAAATCACACCTGTGCAATAATCCTGCTGTCTAATCAGCATCTTGAAACGCCACACCTGTGAGGTGGATGGATTATCTTGGCAAAGGAGAAGTGCTCACTAACACAGATTTAGACAGATTTGTGAACAATATTTGAGAGAAATAAGCCTTTTGTGTACATAGAAAAAGTCTTAGAGAGTTCAGTTCAGGAAAAATGGGGGAAAAAACAAAAGGGTTACGTTTATAATTCTGTATATGGGTGTGTGTGGGTGAGTAATCAGCAACGTTGGGGTCACCGATGTGTCCATCTCCCCCCACCCAATCATAACCGTACTCGCTGTGATTTTGAAGCCCACTGTAAGTGTCACACTCGGTGCACACAGACACCACCCCCTGGCCTGTGCCAATGCGTCCACTTCCACATCTAATTGGCAGGAACTGCAGATCTCTGGGGAGCTCATTCTAGAGTTTTCTGCCACCTGAGGCACTGTCGGATGTTCGGAGAGAAACAGGGCCCCTCAGGGGACCGCAGAAGACTGATTGTCAGGATGAGATCCACTCACACTGATGAACACACTCTGGTGACATTTTGCGACGGTATATTGGATACGTCCATTACTCAGGGTGCATTGACAGCTTGTGGCCAGTGTGGACTGCTTTCGGTCACGTTGCTCAGAAAAATGCTGAGCTGATGCTTGTGCGAGGTTCGACACAGATTTGAGTCCTAAGTAGCCCACAGGTTACTTTTTTTTTTTTTCTGGACCACTTTAGAAGAATATCCCATTTGCTACTAAAGCAGTTCTTTAAACAATATTATTTGCTGTTATTTGCCTAATTGCTCTATTTCTGTATTTTCTGCTTCACTTTGTGCTGCTGGCTGAAAACATAGTCTTGTTGTGTTGTTTTCAACTTTATTCGAAAATCCACTCAGATTAGTTCCTCTTGACATATGACACGTTTGCTTATAATTAAGATTCTTCACCCTCTTATTTTTTCAGTACAATTGTGGCGTTTCCTTGGAGATGCATTAGCATAAGGGCTTGGTATTTGGGTAAAAATATTCAATATCGATACTGATACCAATACTGTGACTTCCCTACTGATTCCTAAATGATACTTTTTTGGACACCAATTTCATAATACAAAAAGAAATTACATTATATATTATTAAGTTTTTCAGCTCCTACTATGTGTGTAATGTAGAGTCTTTTCAGCCAATCACAACCATCACCAGGTCTTGGTAGAAGCATGCTGCAGCTGATACGGTACCCAGCCCTGATTAGCATGGGTACGCTCTGCTGGCAGATGATAAGTCAAGTGTCCAGGTGGCTCCAGGTGGGGGGGGGGGGTGGGGGGCTGAGGAAGAGCAGATCAATAAGAGAGGGTCAGTGTTCCAAGCTCAGCGAGATTGTAGGAAATGACAACTTCCTTACTTGCAAAATATATTATATTTAACTATTTAATTCAGCTGAGAACCCAAGGAAAGAAACATGTTAAGCACACACACTGTTCAGCAAGGCAACACAACTTTAAAGTTCAAAGTTCAGACGGAAAGGTTCTTGTGCTGTGTGATCTGTTCTTCCTCCCAGTGGTGTCTGTCTCCAGCAGCTACACCAGATGGATGAGTCCAGTCATTGGACAATCTAGCTCTTAATGCGGGTTGCTCTTACTTTACATGCCACCGGTTGCCTTTCTCTTCTGAGTTATTGAATTTCATTCCCCTTCAGTCTGTTCTTTCTTCTTCTTCGTCACAGGATTAATTAACACACGAGGGTGCAACATAACTCTGCTGTAAGAAAACAGTGTTTTTATTTTTATCTTTCCTTTTTCTCTGCCATGTTTTCTCCTTTTCATTCCACTCAGATTATGTTGGATCTGAAAGTGATAGAATCGCTGTAACTGTAGTCTGCTGCCTGGGATCAGGGTCCGATGGTGTACATAGGGAAATAAGCAGCTCTGGTTGCTAAGGAGATGGCCAGGTCAAACTGTTGCTAAGGGCAGAAAAAGATAGGCGTGTTCTTTATGCTGACATGCAGATAGTAATGTTTCGCAGTCACAGTACTGATTGTCTGTACACATTCATTTATGTTCCACGCACCACATTACTCTTATCTGTTCTATCATTACACAAACTAAGTTGACAAAAGAGATGATATTTTTTTCCTGCATCACAGCCCCTAAAAATGCCTTTTTATTTTCAGATTTTGTTGTCTTCTATCAATTACTGTAGCACATCCCAGTAGCTATCAGCTATCAGCTTCAGTTCTTGTATTCTATATATTCCTTAGCGACCTGTTGCTGGAGAGACTGGCTTTTCGACGTGCACACAAAACACTTAAATCCATAGCAGCTGTCCAGATTAATTTTCATTATTCTTAGGTGTAATTTGTGTGAAGGAATACGTTATAGTGACGATTGCTTGACATCTTCCCGGATCCATTTCCTCTTATGTTTAAATTCTATGTATAATTCTGTCATCCTGATGATTGATTGTCTATACCAGGGGTCAAATCACAACAGGAGTTATCTCAGAACACTTTACAGATAGAGGAGGTCTAGACCACACTATAATTTGGTGTCATCTTTATCAAAAACTTGATGTGTCCATAATGAATCCTCCTGTGTCCTCAGGTAAAGGCGATGTGTTCGGTGACGTCTTTTGGAAGGAAACCACCCTGGCGCATGCGTGCGCCAACGTCAGAGCGCTAACGTACTGCGACCTCCACGTCATCAAGAGGGAAGCCTTGCTCAAGGTGCTGGAGTTTTACACCGCCTTCGCCAACTCTTTCTCCCGCAACCTCATCCTCACCTGCAACCTGCGCAAGCGGGTAAAGTATCCCCCGCACACACGCACACACACACACACACACACACACACACGCAGGACAGACGCACACAAATACATACACAGGACAGACGAACACAGGACAGACGCACACAGGACAGACGCACACAGGACAGACACCCAGGATATACACACAGGACAGACATACACACGCAGGACTGATACTCACAGGACATACACACACAGGGCATACACACACAGGACAGACACACACAGGATATACACACACAGGACAGACATACATACAGGACAGACTCACAGCGGACAGACACACAGGACAGACTCACACAGGATATACACACACAGGACACACACACACAGAACAGACACACATACAGGACAGACTCGCACAGGACACATACACACAGGACACACACACACACACACACACACACACACACACACACACACACACACAAGATAGGCACTCACATGACATACACACAGGACACACACACAGGATATACACACAGGACAGACACACACAGAATATACAAACACAGAACAGACTCACACAGGATACACACACACAGGACTGACACTCACAAGACAGACACACAGGACATACACACACAAGATACGCACACTGGACAGACACACACTGGACAGACACAAACAGGACACACACACAGGACACACATATATACACACACACACACACACACAGGACAGGCACACACACAGGACAAACACACACAGGACAAACACACACAGGACACACACACACAGGACACGCACACACAGGACACACACGCACAGGACACACACACACAGGACAGACACACACAGGACAGACTCACACAGGATATACACACACACAGGACAGACACACACAGGACACACACACACACACACACACACACACAGGACAGACATGGCTCTTTATAGATCAGTATTCCTGAGCTTCAGTTACTGTTGTTGTTGCTTTTGTTGCTGCTGTTATTGTGAAGAAGCCAGTCAGAGCTGTGACAAACTCAGAACGCCTTGCTGATGCAGTTTGTGGAAAAGCTGCACCGTAACTGTTGGTTTTAAGCAAAATTAATTAACACAAATGTACAAAACCAAAATCCAAAAGGCAACGTTTTATCAGGTTTCTGCAAAGTGGAAATATACTATTGGAGGCACAGTATAGAATTTTAAGCTGAACTGCACCTTGGGAGTTGTAGTTGACCTCTGCTTCAGGAGTATGTCCACAGGCTTCTTGTACCTTTTGTGACTTTGTATCAAAGAAGCAGATACAGTATGTTCTAACACTGACGATGCAGCATAGTGTTAGTGCTTCAACCATCAGTGAGCCAGCAGTGTTCATGAGAAAACGAACCAGACTTTATCAAACAAGACTCAGGTGGCTGATGGAAAATCAGGGAATGTGGGGTCGAAACAGGTGAGTGGAAAACGAGCTGATTTAAGGATTGTTGTCATTTCTCTACCTCTCTGAGAACAGTGAGTATACAAGTACAGGCTTGCAGCACACACACATTCAGATGCCGACCAACCGACCTGACGTTACCTCGTATTTTCTTTCCTTCGTAATGAGTCTGTTGTTGTTGTTGTTTACTGCGTTGTTTTTCATACTTCATATTCCCTTAATGCTTAATAGGTCTTTTTCACAGCATGCCTCAAACACAATAAATTATACATACAATGCCGGTTGCCTCATTACGTCCTGTGCCCTTTGGAAGGTTCTTCCTGACATCCTAGCAGGCAGTCTCTTCAATCTCAACCGCAGTTTTCACTGTGTGTGTGTGTTTTAACTCCATAGTCTATCATTAATTGATGCATTTATTTCAATCCAACCCTACATTTGGGTCTGCAAGTGACTGTACACTGTACACACAATTATATATTTTACTTTACACTTTGCTGCTATTGTTCCTTAACTTGACTTTGAAAAAGCGTTATTTCACAATATTATGTATGCATAATGTGTTTGTGATGCATGGGTAAACATGTTTACGTCCAAGAATATCTGTTCTTCCATTAAACATGACACAAAACGCTGATTCAGAATGGACACTGAGTTGGCTCTGTCTCCTCCTCTTTAGGAACAACAGATATTAATTGAAATAAAGCACACATGCAGATGGATGTCTGAAGGAGGGGATGGCTGCATATCAAACAGCCCTTTAAGCTGGGTGCTCTCTGTGTGCACACGCTTAAGTTCATATGCATTTGGAAATTCCAGTTCCATTTGTAAAGTTTCGCCTCTAGGACACTCTTAATCAAAACAGTAAGAAAAGACAGAGTTTGGTGACGTGAAGTTGTGTGGGATCATGGGAGTTGTAGTTTTCATTGCAGTCAGCAGTAACAAAGTACAGGCTTGGAAATTAATTTAAAGTATAACAGTAAAAGCAGCCTTGTTAATGACAACCATTTATTAGAGAGCAAGCTGAGAAGCTTCAGTGGATATGGAGAAAGGCTCTTTATAGTCATTGGCTACATTATAAATGGATGTCTGCCAACAGACCTATAACATCCCACATTATTGGGACAGAGACTGGGACTCCAGGTTAATCAGATTCTGACTGAGCAGCAAGATACAAATTCAGTTGTGATCCAGTGAGAATTCACAGATCCAGTTCCTCTTTTTTAATCTTCCCCTTAACATTTAAAGGAATCTACATGTATGTGTGTGTGCTAAGATATGGCTTCTGGAAAGAATATAAAGGATAAAATATGAATTAGTAAACAGACATTAATGCACATTGGCCAGGAGTCCTTGATGCCTACAGTCTCAAACATCTCTCTCAGATAAGGCCGGGGATGATGGGAACGTCTTGCTGCTTGTCTGCTGAATCTCTGGGATCTCTGTTTTCTTCATTTTCAATCATGGCGCCGTCCGTACTACTACAGTGGTGCTCAAAAGTTTACATACACATGCTTAAGTTGACTAAAAAGAGGAATAAAAAAATCATGTTTTGGAAATTTATTTTAATACCTAAATTAAAAAATGAGGTAAAATCCAACCTTTAAGGACACCAATTTTCTTTGTGAATGAATAACGTATTGTAAATAAATAAATGTTCTTATTTAAAATACAGGGGTCATAAGTATACATACCCCTATGTTAAATTCCCATAGAGGCAGGCAGATTTTTATTATTAAAGGCCAGTTATTTCCTGGATTCAGGATATTATGCATCCTGATAAAGTTCCCTTGGCCTTTAGAATTAAAATAGCCCCACATCATCACATAATAATAATAATAATAATAATAAATTGAATTTATATAGCGCTTTTCTCAAACTCAAAGTCGCTTTACAGACTAGAATAGATAAATAAAATAAAAAAAAAAAAAAAAAAAAAAAAAAAAAAAAAAACTAAGGATAGGTAGAACAGAAGAGATGGGTCTTGAGAGAGGACTGAAAATGGTGAGGGACTCAGAGATGCGGATCTCATGGGGGAGGGAGTTCCAGAGCCTGGGAGCTGCCCTAGAAAAGGCTCTGTCCCCAAAACTGCGGAGCTTTGACTTGGGGACAAAGAGGAGACCGGCTGAAGCGGATCTGAGGGACCGTGAAGGTTGGTAGGGGGAGAGGAGCACAGTGAGGTATGATGGGGCAAGGTGGTGGATGGCTTTGTAGGTAAGGACCAGGATTTTGTATATGATCCGGTGAGAAATGGGAAGCCAGTGTAGCTCTTTTAGAACCGGAGTGATGTGGTGCCAGGATGCGGAGCGGGTGATGAGTCGTGCGGCTGAGTTCTGAACCAGTTGGAGCCTTTTAATGGAGGTGGAGCTGATGCCGAGGAGTAGTGAGTTGCAATAGTCAAGTCGTGAGGAGATGAAGGCGTGAATAAGTCTTTCGGCAGCAGAGGGAGTGAGTGAGGGTCTGATTTTGGCAATATTTCGAAGGTGAAAGAAGGATGTTTTGATGACCTGACGAATGTGAGGCTCAAGGGAGAGGGTTGAATCAAATATCACACCAAGGTTGCGGGCCTGGGGAGATGGGGAAACAATGGTGCCGTCAATGGTGAGAGTGAGGTTATTGGCTTTGCAGAGAGTGGATTTGGAGCCTATGAGGAGGAATTCTGTTTTATTGCTGTTTAGTTTGAGGAAGTTGTGGTGCATCCAGGTTTTGATCGCTGACAGACAGGAGATGATGTGGGAGAGGGGGGGATTCAGGGGGGAGTTGGTGCTGAGGTAGATCTGGATGTCATCGGCATAACAGTGAAAGTTCAGGTTGAAATGGCGGAGTATCTGACCAAGGGGGAGGATGTAGATGATGAAAAGAAGGGGACCAAGTACGGAGCCTTGGGGAACGCCTTGGGTAACTGAGGCAGTAGCAGAGGTGTGATTATGAAGGGAGATGAAATGAGATCTGTCAGAAAGGTAGGAGCGGAGCCAGGTGAGTGCAGTACCTTCGATACCAAGGTCTTTGAGTCTGGTGAGCAGGATGTTATGGCTCACAGTATCGAAGGCTGCACTCATGTCAAGAAGAATAAGGATATTGAGGGAACCGGTGTCAGCAGAAGTGAGTAGGTCGTTGAAGACTTTGAGCAGAGCTGTTTCTGTGCTGTGGAGGGGGCGAAAACCAGATTGGAAGGGTTCAAATTGGTTATTGGCAAGGAGATGAGTTTGTAGTTGTGAGGCAACAAGACGTTCGAGGGTTTTTGACAGAAAGGGGAGGTTGGATATAGGGCGGTAATTATTAAGGGAAGAGGGATCCAGACCGGGTTTTTTAAGGACTGGGGTGACAGCAGCAGTTTTGAAAGCAGAGGGGACAATTCCAAGGGACAGAGAGGAGTTGAAGAGGTTAGTGAGGTAGGGGGAGAGAACGGGGAGGCATAACTTCAAGAGAGGAGTAGGAAGGGAGTCCAGTAAGCAGGTAGTGGGTTTGGAAGAGCTGATGAGTTTAGATATATCGGAAGTGGTGACCAGGTCAAACTGGGAGAGGAGGCAGTGTGGAGGAGGAGAAGGGAGGTCAGGCTGGGTAGGGAGAGGAGGGTCCGTAGTAGGCGCTGGAGTAGATACTGGGAGGTCAGATGCAGGGGATAGAGACTGATAAATGGTGTTGATTTTGTCTGCAAAAAAGTGAAGGAATGAGTTGCAGAGATCAGGAGAAGTAGGTGGGGTGTTAGTCCGAGGCTTGATGAGGTTATTCATTGTGGAGAAGAGGGTTCTGGAGTTATGACAGGGGTTGGTGAAGATGGAGGAGAGGTAGGCAGATTTGGCAGAAATGAGAGCCTCTTTGTAGGCAGTGAGGTGGAGTTTATAGGCTTCATGGTGGACTGTGAGAGATGATTTTTTTGTCAGGCGTTCAAGTTGGCGGCCAGTTTGTTTCATTTTCCGGAGAGCAGGTGTGTACCAGGGTGACGAGGTGTTAAAGGTGACGGTTTTTGTTTTGAGGGGGGCCAAAGAGTTAAGGGACAAAGACAAGACGGAGTTGAGGTGGTTTGTGAGATCATCAGGTGAGGTGAGGGTAGAGTCCAGATGAAGAGTGGAGGAGAGCAGGTCAGAGAAATGGTGGGGATCAATGGATTTAAGATTGCGGAAAACATACTCTTCACCATGCTTAGAGATAGGCATGGTTTTATTTCAGTTAGACTAATACCTGGTTTGATTTGCATTGAGAGATGATTTTATAGAAAGTATCCCATGCCTATCTCTAAGCATGGTGAAGAGTATGTGATGATGTGGGGCTATTTTAATTCTAAAGGCCAAGGGAACTTTATCAGGATGCATAATATCCTGAATCCAGGAAATAACTGGCCTTTAATAATAAAAATCTGCCTGCCTCTATGGGAATTTAACATAGGGTATGTATACTTATGACCCCTGTATTTTAAATAAGAACATTTATTTATTTACAATACGTTATTCATTCACAAAGAAAATTGGTGTCCTTAAAGGTTGGATTTTACCTCATTTTTTAATTTAGGTATTAAAATAAATTTCCAAAACATGATTTTTTTATTCCTCTTTTTAGTCAACTTAAGCATGTGTATGTAAACTTTTGAGCACCACTGTATGTGCTAACGTTAGCGGCATCAAGCCGCAATGACTAGCCACAAATGAATGAGTCATCCTGTAGTGGTGCGTCAGGTGTAACGTACAGTACTGTATACATTCCCATCCAATTAGATTGAATTCAAACAATAATAACGGTAACTCCAGTGAAATCACTCTAAACTTGTTAGTGAGGACTAGATGAGGACTGGTTTAAAGCTGATTCTGGTTTCTAACTTGGCCCCAGGGAGCCATCACATTATTGTGGTGGAGAGGTTTGTGTGTCCCTATGAACCTGAGGGCTCTGTTGTCTGGAGTTTTGTGCTCCTGGTAGGGTCTCCCATGGGAAAGTGGTCTCAGGGGAGGGGCCAGACAAAGAATGTTTCGAAAATCCTATGATAAAACGAGGAAGAGATCGAGGGACCCTGACCGGAGGAAGCACGAGGCTCCCGTCTGGAGCCAGGCCCAGACGGCGGGCTCACAAAGCGCCTGGTGGCCGGGTTTGCCACGGAGCCCGGTCAGGCACAGCCCGAAGAAGCTACGTGGCTCCTCTCTCTCCATTCCATGGGCCCACCACCTGTGGGAGGAACCGCTGGGGTCAGGTGCGCTGTCACATGGGTGGAAGCGAAGGTCAGGGGCTTCAACAGACCAGACCCGGGTGGCAGAGGCTGGCTCTGGGGACGTAGAATGTCACCTCTTTGTGGGGGAAGGAGCCGGAACTTGTGCGGGAAGTGGAGCGCTACCAGTTAGATCTGGTGGGGCTTACCTCTACGCACAGTCTCGGTTCTGGAACCATACTCCTGGATAGGGGTTGGACTCTGTCCTACTCCGGAGTTGCCCAGGGTGTGAGGCGCCGGGTGAGTGTGGGGATACTCACAAGCCCCCAGCTGAGCGCCGCTGCGTTGGAGTTTACCCCGGTGGACAAGAGGGTTGCCTCCCTGCACCTGCGGGTGATGGGGGGGGGGAAACTCTGACAGTTTTTTGTGCATGTGCACCAAACAGGAGTTTGGAGTACTCTGCCTTTTTGGAGACCTTGAATGGAGTCCTGTATGGGGCTCCAGTAGGTAACTCCATAGTTCTGCTGGTGGACTTCAATGCACACGTGGGTGATGATGGAGATACTTGGAGAGGCGTGATTGGGAGGAACGGCCTCCCTGATCTAAATCAGAGTGGTTGTCTGTTGTTGGACTTCTGTGCTAGTCATGGATTGTCCATCACAAACACCATGTTCGAACATAGGGATGCTCATAAGTGTACTTGGTACCAGAGGACCCTAGGCCAAAGGTCAATGATCGATTTTATAATTGTTTCATCTGATCGGAGGCCGTATGTTTTGGACACTCGGGTGAAGAGAAGGGCAGAGCTGTCAACTGATCACCATCTGGTGGTGAGTTGGGTAAGGGGATGGGAGAGGACTCTGGATAGACCTGGTAAGCCCAAACGCGTAGTGCGGGTAAATTGGGAACGTCTGGAGGAGGCCCCTATCCTACGGACTTTCAATTCACACCTCCGGTGGAGCTTTTCGGGCATCCCTGTGGAGGCTGGGGGCATTGAACCTGAGTGGACAATGTTCAAAGTGTCTATTGCTGAAGCTGCGGCGGCGAGCTGTGGTCTTAGGGTCTTGGGTGCCTCAAGGGGCGGTAACCCACGAACACCCTGGTGGACACCGGTGGTCAGGGAAGCCGTCCAACTGAAGAAGGAGTCTTTCCGGGATATGTTATCCCGGAGGACTCCGTAGGCAGTTGCAAGGTACCAACGGGCCCGAAGGGCTGCAGCCTCTGCCGTGACAGAGACAAAGCAGCGGGTGTGAGAGAAGTTTGGAGAGGACATGGAGAAGGACTTTCGGTCGGCCCCAAGGTGCTTCTGGAAAACCGTTCGCCACCTCAGGAGGGGGAAGCGAGGAATCATCCAAGCTGTATACAGTAAGGATGGGACGTTGTTGACCTCAACTGGGGAGGTAATAGAGCGGTGGAAGGAGCACTTTGAGGAACTCCTAAATCCAACTGACACACCCTCTGTGGTAGAGGCAGAGCTGGAGGATGATGGGGATTGTTGTCAACTTCCCTGGTGGAAGTCGCTGAGGTAGTCAAACAACTCCACAGCGGCAAAGCCCCAGGGATTGATGAGATCCGTGATCCGTGCTGAAAGCTCTGGGTGTGGAGCATATGTCTTGGTTGACACGCCTCTTCAACATTGCGTGGAAGTCTGGGACGGTGCCTAAGGAGTGGCAGACCGGGGTGGTGGTTCCCCTCTTAAAAAAGGGGGACCAGAGAGTGTGTGCCAGGGAAATTGTGGGAGGTGCTACGGGAGTATCGGGTGAGGGGTTCCCTTCTCAGGGCCATCCAATCTCTGTATGACCAAAGCGAGAGCTGTGTCCGGGTTCTCAGCAGTAAGTCAGACTTGTTTTGGTTGGCCTGCGCCAGGGCTGCGCTTTGTCACCAATCCTGTTTGTAATATTTATGGACAGGATATCGAGGCGTAGTCAGGGCGGGGAAGGGATGCAGTTTGGTGGGCTCAGGATCTCATTGCTGCTTTTTGCAGATGATGTGGTCTTGATTGCGTCATCGGTCTGTGACCTTCAGCACTCACTGGATCGGTTCGCAGCCGAGTGTGAAGCGGCTGGGATGAGGATCAGCACTTCTAAATCTGAGGCCATGGTTCTCAGCAGGAAACCGATCGAATGCTTTCTTCAGGTAGGGAGTGAGTCCTTACCCCAAGTGAAAGAGTTTAAGTACCTTGGGGTGTTGTTCGCGAGTGAGGGGACCATGGAGCGTGAGATTGGTCGGAGAATCGGAGCAGCGAGTGCAGTAGCGCCAGACGAAAAGGGAGCTGAGCCAGAAGGCAAAGCTCTCGATCTACCGGGCAATTTTCATTTCTACCCTCACCTATGGTCATGAAGGCTGGGTCATGACCGAAAGAACGAGATTGAGGGTACAAGCGGCCGAAATGGGTTTCCTCAGGATGGTGGCTGGTGTCTCCCTTAGAGATGGGGTGAGAAGCTCAGTCATCCGAGAGGGGCTCGGAGTAGAGCCGCTGCTCCTTCGCGTCAAAAGGAGCCAGTTGAGGTGGTTCGGGCATCTGGTAAGGATGCCTCCTGGGCACCTCCCTAGGGAGGTGTTCCAGGCACGTCCAGCTGGGAGGAGGCCTCGGGGAAGACCCAGGACTAGGTGGAGGGATTATATCTCCAACCTGGCCTGGCAACGCCTCGAGATCCCCCAGTCGGAGCTGGTTGATGTGGAAAGGGAAGTTTGGGGTCCCCTACTGGAGCTGCTGCCCCCGCGACCCGATATCGGATAAGCGGATGAAGATGGATGGAACTTGGCCCCAGGTGTGCCTGTTAACACACGGACGGAGACAACTTCTCTCTGTTGATGCTTCATTACAATCAAACTACAGTATAAACCTGGACGTGGCTCTGCTATGGCTGTGTGTGTGTGTGTGTGTGTGTGTGTGTGTGTGTGTGTGTGGTTTTGTAAAGAAATAAATAAAACTGTAAAGTCTAGCATACACAATGCATAGGAATCACACACATATATATATATATATATATATATATATATATATATATATATATATATATATATATGCTAGTGAATAATATCAATAAACCAACTATCAATAACATTATCTTAATGCAGTGTAACTATAGCGTGTGAATAATGCACCTAAATACAACCGTGAGCCAGTTGATTATATTGAATCAACAGCCAGGTGTAACCTAGGTAACAGGTGAACACAAACAACAACATCACTAGCTAACTTACGTTAAATGTCCCAGAACTACAGACCAACGCAACAACAGGCTTACAGTTCTCAAGGACTCACACACACAATCTCAGCTGATTCTCCTCCAGACAGCTAGTCTCTTTTTCTTTTCTCTCACTTTGCTCTCCGTGTGGCGTGTGCGTGCCAGCTTGTGGTGTGAGGTGCGTGTCTGCGCTATTCTCTAGCGTGTCTGCGCTATTCAGCGAAATTTAAAATCCATATATCCACGCGTTCCCTGGATCCTACTGAATCTCGTGATATAGGCCACGCCCATTTCCGCCTGGACTTTTGTGTGAAAAGTTGCGATTTATTGAAAACCAACTTTATCAAACTCCTCCTAGACCGTGCAATGCATCTCCACGAAACTTGGCACATAGCATCTCCAGACCGACCTGACTAAAAGTTATATAAAGACTTTTTATAGAATAAAAATTGCGCATATTACGGGCAAACAAATTTGTGTAGCTAACTATGAAAACACCGACTTTGCCATATCTCGGCCAAAATAAATGGTATCAATACACAACTTTAGGGAAGTGTTCAACATGCTCCCCCGATGCTTTGATCCGAATATGGTAAAGATTGGCCTTTAGGAGGCGCTATAATCAACGTTTATTGGTTTTGTCAAAACACTCAATGCATTTAAATGGGAAATTTGCAATTGCAATATCTCTGCCACAATAAATGCTATCGATACCAAACCCGTGATGATTGTTTACCATGCCGCCCGGAGGCTCTGTACCACATTTGGTAAAGATGGACCATTAGGGGGCGCTATAATCAACGTAGACTATTTTGGGCCTTTTTATCAAGCTTTTGCATCCAGCCTAGGAGCCCAGAGTTTATTTGGGGTCATTGTGCTATTAATCCGTACTGCTACGTGCGCTCTCCGTATTTCCGACGCCTGCCTCCCTTCGCTCCGGTTCCTCTTTCGTGCGCTCCACTGGTCGGGGCACCGACTTGCGCGGTGGCTTGGACCCCGTTGAAACTGCGTGCAGTTCTAGTTATTGTTTCTAGACATAATATCAGAGAAGAAGGACCGCCTTGCATTCCTCAGTTCCAAATTATAAATGCGAAGTCTCTCTTTATAGGTGTTATAATGGACCAGGAGATTTGTTTTTTTGCCACCTTCGTTCAGCTTTTCGACACTCTCTTTATTCTGTTCTCACCAGTGGGACATTTCTCCATGGAGACCTTTTCTTACCAGAGACAGCTTTGATCTTAGTGGGAGCAATGGCATGAATAACATTTGTAATTTTACAGTTGAAAGGATCTACAAGCTCAGGGACTGAGAGCCCCAACAGGACACGGTGTAGAGGAGAAAAGCTGAATAAATGTTTCACTGGTGTTTTCAGTGATATACCGTTTTCTGACTATCTTTGTTTGGACACTTTTAGGCACAGATAGAGATAGAGCCGTTAAAGAAAACACAGGAATGATCAGACAGAGTAGCGTCAGTCACCACAACCTTGGAAATGTTCAGACCCTTGGAGACAATCAAGTCCAGAGTGTGCCCCTTATTGTACGTGGGCTCTGTCACATGCTGAGTCAGTCCATAGTTCTCAAAAACACAACACAGTTCTTTGGTCCCCCTGTCCTGGGGGTTGTCAACATGAATGTTAAAATCACCCGCAATGATAACACAATCAAAGTTAATGCAGATTATAGACAGCAGTTCAGTGAAGTCATCAATAAAGGTTGCACAATATTTAGGTGTCATGTAGATATTTAGAAATATTGCTTGAGGGGAGGACCTTAAATGAAGAGCCACATATTCAAAAGAAGCAAAATTTCCATAACATATTTGCGTACAGTGGAATGAGTCGTTAAACAAAATGGTGACTCCACCTCCTTTCTTATTCACTCTATTCTCGTTCATAAAACTGAAGTTAGGGGGAGCTGACTCAATGAGAACAGCAGCACTGTTATTATGGTCTAACCAGGTTTCAGTTAAAAACATAAAATCTAGATTGTGATTAATAATAAAATCATTGATTAAAAATGATTTTCCTGCCAAAGACCTGACGTTTAGTAAAGCTAGTGTTAGTGTGTTTTCATTTTTTGGGACTGGCTGTGGCTGACGAGGAATGGATGCTAAATTTGCTAAGTTTGCAGTTAAGTGCTTATTCGCCATCCTTTTTCTATTACCTATCACAACATAAATTGAGGAAGAATTGAAAACACAGGGCCCGGGCTTGTCTTGGAAAGAGTCATGAGTGTCACTAGGCCATGCACCCTGGACCTGGCACATATCAGTTAATGCTTGCTGGATTTTGCACACAAGCGTCCTTATCAGTCTGGGGGGAAGGAGTTTGCTGACATCCTGGCAGAGGTGCCTGGCGTTTGACTTTTGCCCGGGGTTGAGCGATGGGGGAAGGAAGGGGTGTAAATTGATTCCAGCGACTACCAGCTGCTTCATCTGGTCAGTGAACTCCAACATGGGGATAGGGGAAAGAGAGGAAAAGGTGAGTGGAGACAGCAATGGCTCCTCAAAGGGTTTGGGGTTGGTAAGGGGGTTTGAGGGGTGCTGGATGGGTGAAAAGGGGAGTTGAGGTTTCGTTTCTCTGCTCTGTGGTCTCCCACGGTCAAATCTGTGCACAGGTGGGGGCTGTGGTGAATCACTGCCGCACCTTGTTGTGTCTTCCTCTTGTTTATATCTATTTTGTCTTGTGTCCTTGACGGGGGGAGCAGATGTGTAGCGCAGAGAGTAAAGTAGCTTTTAGGTGAACAGCTTTACTCCTGGCTTGTTAAGGAAAAGTCCATCTGCTTTAAAAACATGTTTGCGCTCCCAGAAAATGTTAAAATTGTCAATGAACTGCAGAGAAAGGATGATACATTCAGTTGAAAGCCATTTGTTTAGTTCCAACAGTTGGCTGAATCTCTCAGCTCCCCTTCTCACTGGCAGTATAGGGCCACTGATAAACACATCTGCGTTTAGGGAGCACACTTTGTTTAGCAGTTCCATAAAGCTTTACAACATCATGTGACCCTATATGCAGTATAATATTCTTCACAGTTGGGCGTTCTGCCATGATATCTGGGATTCTTTGGGCCAAGTCAGACACCATGTCTTTGGGAAAACAGTATTTGGTTTTTTTAAATCTTTTACAGCAGAGTCACCCACAATCAGGGTTTGAGGCCCAGTTGTTAGCTTTTTACTTTTTGAATTGCTCTCAGTCCTTACCCTAATGTGTGGCGATGAGACGCAATCCCGGTCATCAGATGGCTGTCCAGCGTCCAGCAGCAGAGGAGCAAATCTGTTATCTAGTTGCACACCAAATTGTTGGGGAGGGATTTTGTTGCTCATTTTCCCTTTTACAGCTGTCCACAGCTGTGTCCTACTAGGTGCAGAGGTTGAAGAGGCGATCTGCTGGGATGATAATGCAGGCCAGCCAGTCATATCACAAATCTCAGGGCGCTGTGCCCTGCCTGTTAGTCGTCCACCCATTTCCCAGGAAAATTATTTACTCTTAGGCTTCGAACCAGCCGAGTTCCAGGGAGGACTACCACTTGTTGATTTATTACCTGTTCCACAGCCCTCCTGTTTCTTTGTAGTCTTCTTGGTGCTAATTAGCCGTGTGTTAGCATGCTTTTGTCCATTGTTTTGGGTCCATGGTAAAGTGGTGTCATTTCCACAAGATCTGTTCACTTCCACGTTCACTTCTATCTTGGTTTCCAGAAGTGCAATCTTCTGAAGGAGTTTGTAATGGTCATCCACGGAGAAAGGAGGCATCTTGTTGCTAATTAGCTTTAGCTACAGTCACTGTAAGACAGGCTTGAGCTATTGGTAGGCCACGCTCAGGAAGAAAATTGTTAAAATATGGCAATAGCCTACTATGTCTACAAAAAATGTATAGTCCAATGATTTATAGGTATCCAAGAGCCACTGCTCATAGCTTCTCTCAGAGGAAAAGCAAGATTATCAGCAAAAATATGCAAGCAGAGGCAGGAGCAAGTAGCAAAAGCGTCTGCAGTTCTCAGCAGTTTCCTCAGCCTCCCTCTCCTCAATTCTTGTCTCTTTTTCTTAGTGGCAACATTTTTGTTTGCATGCATCCTCACAGCACAATCGGACAGGCTCTTCTACTTCATCATTTCAGATTGATGGGAATGGCTTAATGGATGTGTTTAAAAGTATTTTACAGCAGAGGAAATCGAGCTGCTGTGGTTGTTCCGTGGCTGCCAACTGTATGTGAATCCATGAAAGACA
Source organism: Percina caprodes (assembly GCA_013375575.1). Lineage (NCBI taxonomy): Eukaryota > Metazoa > Chordata > Actinopteri > Perciformes > Percidae > Percina > Percina caprodes. The sequence continues at coordinate 99,715 of JABXJD010000862.1, read as the reverse complement.
TGGGCCGTTTTCTCGTATAATTTTGGACAATGTCCGCAGAGTCAGGGGCGGACATTTCCTGACATTTCCTTTTCTCACATTAAGACATTAGACTCTGTATCTGGGAGCTGGCAGGGTAAAGCCGTTCACGTTGTCACCTACGGCTCCGCTGGGTAATGTCTAAGGAAGTTCAGGGTTGTGGTGCATTCGTGCTATAGTCATTATCAAGTAGTGACTTGGTTTTTGTTTTCAATAAGTAATTATACCATTTGGAGTGGCTGAAGCTGGACTTTTAAAACATTTATGCATTACCTTGTAAGTATTTTTTGTGCTACGACTTTGTTTCTCTTCATTGATCGGCCTGTTCCATGCTGAAGATATGAATCATTCAGTAAAATCAGCTCCTCTATTGTTTTCCTCACTGTGGTTTCTGTGGTTGCCGTGGTCGCGGCAAATGGAGCATGGCCGCCCTGTCGCAGTTCAAATCTAAGGAATTGTTTCTGTTTTATCTCGTTATCTCTTATTTGGAAGTGAGGAAAGTGAATTAATTCAATAATCTGTTACTCAGAATGGAAAACATAGAAAATAAATATAGAAATATACATAAGAGGGTAATTTAAAAAGGCATCACAATACACCCTACTGTAGCTCTCAAAATCAAACAGATGGAAAGTTTGGATAATAGATAAGAGGGTCAAACTGTCACTGCATCTTCAACTTCCAACAATTAAGGTGTGAGTAAAGTCAGTCCAAGGAATTACAGCCAAATCTACTAAAGTCCAAGTTATCGAAAAGAAATAAGCACTTGTCATGAAACCAACCGGATAAGTTAAGCTTCGGCGTACTAATAGTGCATGTTGTGTTCTGCAGACAGCAGGTCAGAGTGTGTGTTGGCCTGCAGTCATCAGACCACTCTCCTGTCAGTAGCGAGATAGCTCTCCACTCATCAGACCTCTAACCAAAGCCATCAGGTGCAGGTGGAAGCTGTCTATGAAACATTTCACTGCTACATTGGTGTTTTGATATTGGGCTCATGTTCAGGAACTGCTGAGATTCATTTTTTCACTTAATCAGGAGGATTTAAAACAAGATACAAGTGAATTGGGTTGGTCTTATGCTGGATTTTGTCATTCATAATTTGTAAAAAGGACAACCATTTTTTAAAACAGTATACAAGTCTAATCCAGTGTAATCATTTGTGTTCTTTGTACCAGCTCAGCATTTCTTTCCACATAGTGAGTGATAACCAAATCTACTGTAAACCTTATGATTTATGCACATGTTGACGATACTTTTCTGCCTCTGTGGGCTTTCTCTGCCTTAGTTTCAAAATTTAAGTCCTCAGTGGTGGAGCAGATCAACACAATGCATTTAATGTCATTTTTAATGTGCAGAAGGTTTGTTTGGATGTGTAACTACTGTAGAACACAGAGTTTTTGTTCCTGTCTCTGTGTAAGTTTTACATTACATTACATGCATAGATAGAAACCAGTCTAAACATGTAGCCAGCAGCTCAATACAGTTAAGTTACAACTAAATCTCAAAGGAAACGTGAGGATGCAAAAAGGCTTGGAAGCGAAGCCAGGTAATAAATATTTGGTGATATTTATAGTTGCTCCACTCATTTAAGTTATTGGCCATTTAGAATTTTGATGAGGCTCTTTTGTTCAGGTTCACTGGTCCAGTCTGACGCACACAGCAAACTGCAAACTGTCTGAGTGTATCACAGCTTAGTCTCAGAAGGGCTGCTCATTGTTTAATAAAAGATCACAATCAATACAAGACTGTAACGATACAGTATGTTACTATCCATACGTCTGACACTCCATATCCTTTAGTATCTCTGTCAGTCGGTGTCTGTCATCCAATCATCCGTATCCTGTAAGAGCTGCACAGGGAAACATTTTGGACATCAATGGATAGCTCAGAAGGGGACTGGTTTGAGAATTGGACTCAGGTCACACACACGGTGGCTTCAGGCTTGTCTTAAGACTTGTCTACAAAAGTCATAAATTGGGAGGTTTTTATATTTTCAATTCTTACTATAACTTCAAGCATGCAGAAAGGAGTAGTTAAACGTCCTGAACAGAAACTCATTAGCATCACATTGGTCAATGTGGCAATTCTTGGGCAATAGAGACAATGATGAGACGCAACAGCACAGCATGGCCCAGAACGGGATGCAGGCAGCACAGTCATGTTTTTACAGTCGTAGTACACCAAACCTCCAGTCACCAGAGCTCTCATTACGTAAAGATACTCTGTCTATTTACTACATCCCCCAAGGCTGTTAACGCCTCTTCACCTGTCTAAAAAAACAAGATGTATTACCTCTAGAAAAGAACTGCAGTTTCTTTGTCGTTGCTTAAATGCATCCACAGGACTCCATACACTGCAGCTTTCCCTTTGTCAATGGGAATCTTATCGCCAGGGAGATGACTATTTATCACTTTACTCCCCAAGTTCAGAAATGTGTCAGAGGAGTACAGAGAGTTTCCAGTTTCACAGCAGCACACAGAGTCTGTGATATAATGATGCGCGGAGGACAAGCTCGTTAGCCTCTTTCAGCTTGTTGTTTTGGTTTCACAGCACATTTACGGTGTGTTTCAGTCTTAGTATGTTCATCAGTAGAAGGCAGCTGTTTTCATCTCTGAAACAAGCTCTAATAACAACACACAGCAGAAAGACACCACTCGAGACTAGGCAGTGAACATACTGCAGCATTTAGCGAGTTGGTGGAGACCAAAACCAGAGCTAAAAGAGAGAATATTGGACGTTGATAATCATGTTGCTCCATGTCTGCTGGATGTGCAGGGAAGCCACACAAGGAGGAGCTGGCTGCAGTTAACTCGTGTTTCATTTTTGGGGTTTCCATCCTTGCCCTGCAGAGTTTCATAAACCTTAATAAACAAGTAAACAGGCTCGTAACTGTGTTTTTGGATGAGAAGGAGCTGGAAACGGCGTCTGCTGGGAGGCTGCACATGCTGCACTGTTTTTCCGGGACAGCTTGTGTGCTGGGAGCTAAAGCCTGCAGACTGGGAGGCTATTAGCAGCCCGCTATTGGATTATTCATGTACGAACGGACAATAAAGGGTGTTTGTGTGTGTGTGTGTGTGTGTGTGTGTGTGTGTGTACAGAGACAGTAGCTAACAGCATTTCAAGGGTAATGACTAATTCCCTACCTGAAGAAGGCACTCCATCGGTTTTTGCTGAGTTGGAAATTATCCATCCAAGTACAGTTTAGAGGATCTGGTACTTCTTACTCCAATACATTTATCAGAGTTGGTTACTTTGCAGATTCTGATTTTACATTAAAAACATAGATATAATGTATTACAATAATAAAATAAAATCTGTCTGACAGGTAGAAAGTACAAGCTGTACCTTAAAAACTGCCCTGACACAATGTTCTGTAAGAAAAAGTAAAAGTATTTTTGGTAACACTTTACTTGAAGGTATCTAAGTAAAAGTGACATGAACACATGAACCCTAACTTGTCATGACAAAACCAAATGACCCTTACTAAAAGAAGCGTTATGTCATAGATGTTTATGACTTAATGTTTATGAAGTGTAACCGAATGTTTTAATTAAAGACAAAATGTCATTAAAACTAATCTGAAAGCAGGAAAATCCACAAAATTGGTGATAAAAAAGACAACACAGACAAAGAAAACCCAACCCTTGCGGGCCACTTTAATTATAAATTACATTGGGAGTTCATAAGGACTAAGGTGAATCATACATCTATAACAACATAGGGATGGGCCAAACTAAACCACAGCTCCCCCGCTGCTTAAGCAATGGAAACTTTGAACATTGTCCACTCAGGTTTGTCCACGATTATAAAATCGATCATCAACCTTCGCCCTTGGGTGCTCTGGTAACACGTGCAATTATAAGTACCCCTATGTTTTAACATGGTGTTTGTTCTAGTAGCACAGAGGTCCAACAACAGACCACCACTCTGGTTTAGATCAGGGACCCGTTCCTCCCAATCACGCCTCTCCAAGTATCTCCATCATCACCCACGTGCGTTTAAGTCCCCCAGCAGAACTATTGAGTCCCCCACTGGAGCCCCGTACAGGACTCCATTCACGGTCTCCAAGAAGGCAGAGTACTCCGAACTCTTGTGCATATGCACAAACAACAGTCAGTAAATAAAAATTAAGTGTTATGGCATTTATGTAGACTAAAGGGACACACACCAACCTTTATAATTTGAATTGTTAATTTCCATATATTTGTCCCTTGGCATATACAGTGCACTAAAATAATATAGAAATGATAATTCCGCATAATACTACCAAGGGACACCTAGGACACGCCAGTGCATAGGCCTACCCATTCAGAGAAGCATGCTCATTTTTAAATTAAACTGAAACTAATACACTAATAATAGTTGAGATCACACTCCACTATTTTGAATAAGTTAGGGGTGTTTGAGCTAAACCATAAACAAATGAAAGTTTAATTTTTCAATATAATTTCAATAGTACATCATGAGGTCTTCTAGTCTAGAGATTGTTTAAATATAATGTGGTTGTATTGTTGTGGTTTTTATTTTGGAGTGCTGCAGACATTCTCTGTGCAGTGACTAGCGTTTTCTTCCAAGAACAACCAGCAACAACGTTCTCCCCAAGAACAAACGTCCATATCCATTTTTGAGATTAAGAAACACCTCCTGTTTGTGTGTTTGTGTGTGTGTGTGTGTGTGTGTGTGTGTGTGTGTGCGTGTATTTGTGTGTGTGTGTGTGTGTGCTCTCTCGTGCTCCCTCTCCCACTTGAGAGGCTGATGACATCATCAGCCAGCGCAGTTGTCAGAAGCTCTTCATAACAGGCTGTTGAGCAGCAACTGGCTCAGGGCAGAGCTTCCCAAAAATCCTCACTGTGCTCATTCGCAGCGGAACAACGTTCCACGTGATAATGAATTGATCACGGAGAGGAAGTTTCTGCCCCCATGAGAGGCCATCTGTGTGCTCTCAGGGTACAGCTGACTCTCTTTCTTCTACCAGTGTCTCTTTCTCTTTATAGCATTTTGGTGGTGTGAATAACATATGTTGTGTCAGCTCACCTATTCCTAACAGACGGATCATGTAAGCTCACGGTAATGTGTTGACATTACTTGCCCAATGACAGGAAATAACCTAAATACATGTTTCAGATTAGGTTCAGCAACTTTCTATATTTGTATGTAATACACTTAGCCCCAGGCTAAAGGCATTCTGGGAAATTCTACACTAATCCAAAGCCTGAGGGTCATTTAGTCCGAGGCTATCACTTCTCTGTGGTGCAGTCTAAAGTAGGCTAAAGGTGGGTTTGGCAGCAGGTTTAGCCCCAACTTTAACTTTCCAAGGCTAAAAATAGAAATGCAAAATGTAACCGCCGGATAACTGGCTTATTGTAAAAAAAAAAAAAAAAAAAAAAGGCTGAACAAGAGCAGCAGGACAAATCATAATCCTTTTTCACACATGCACTGCAGCCCTGAACTTATTTAGACATTACCCAGAGGAGCAGGATGTGAGGACATTAAACGTCTTTACCCTGCTAGCTCCTTAGTGCAAAGTCTGTGTAAAATCCACGTGTGAATAGAGCAGCTCATTGTCAGGAGAATTCAAAGGGAGCGAGTGGGCCTGTTGATGACCAATAGTTACGTATTGTAACTCCAGATTCTATGAGGATAGGCGTAGCTGATGATTGTCACCTTTATGGAATGCCAGAGAGAGAAGTTTGTGTGGGCGAAAAACACACGGTGCCGCTCCTTTGGAGGGTTCCCTATAATGCACAAACAGCTGCTGTGTTTCCTGACATAAGTCACTTCCTGTCTTGGCTGAAATCAGAGCAAGGAGAAGCGCCATCTTTAGTGACAGCAGCCTGAGAGACGCTTGTGTCAGGGGGCTTACCCAGAGTTCAGAGCACCAGGGCTACAGTAGGTCCCATTGGGGGGTGAGGGAGCGTACAGCCGTTTTTTGTTGCCTGCCCGCTTTTAAAAAATCAAAGTGAATCAAGCATGTTTTCTTCTGCCATCACCAGTCCACGTGCATGTGTCCCTTACAGTCAAATACGAGCTCTCCTAATGTCAGATCTGAGGTGAGTGCCTTGACCACCTTACAGTAAATGATTACTAGCCCCATGAGGCTGGAGTTCTAATTTCAGATGAGAACAAAATGAGCTATTCTTCTGTCTGTCTGCCGGAAACTTCAGTCAGAGTCAGATGCTCAGCGGTGGAAGAAGTATTCAGGTCCTTTACTAAAGCTGTCTAATGAATGTAGCGGAGTAACTAAAGTAATTAGTAACTAAAGCTGTCAGATGAATGTAGTGGAGTAACTAAAGTAACTAGTAACTAAAGCTGTCAGATGAATGTAGCGGAGTAACTAAAGTAACTAAAGTAACTAGTAACTAAAGCTGTCAGATGAATGTAGTGGAGTAACTAAAGTAACTAGTAACAAATTCTGTCAGATGAATGTAGAGGTGTAATTAAAGTAACTAGTAACTAAAGCTGTCAGATGAATGTAGTGGAGTAACTAAAGTAACTAGTAATTAAAGTAACTAGTAACCAAAGCTGCCAGATGAATGTAGTGGAGTAACTAAAGTAACTAGTAACTAAAGCTGTCAGATGAATGTAGTGGAGTAACTAAAGTAACTAGTAACTAAAGTAACTAGTAACTAAAGTTGTCAGATGAATGTAGCGGAGTAACTAAAGTAACTAGTAACTAAAGCTTTCAGATGAATGTAGTGGAGTAACTAAAGTAACTAGTAAATAAAGTAACTAGTAACTAAAGCTGTCTAACGAATGTAGCGGAGTAACTAAAGTAACTAGTAACTAAAGCTGTCAGATGAATGTAGTTGAGTAACTAAAGTAACTAGTAACTAAAGTAACTAGTAAATAAAGTAACTAGTAACTAAAGCTGTCAGATGAATGTAGTGGAGTAACTAAAGTAACTAGTAACTAAAGCTGTCAGATGAATGTAGCGGAGTAACTAAAGTAACTAGTAACAAAAGCTGTCAGATGAATGTAGTGGAGTAACTAAAGTAACTAGTAAATAAAGTAACTAGTAAATAAAGCTGTCAGATTAATGTAGCGGAGTAACTAAAGTAACTAGTTACTAAAGCTGTCAGATTAATGTAGTGGAGTAACTAAAGTAACTAGTAACTAAATTAACTAGTAACTAAAGATGTCAGATTAATGTAGCGGAGTAACTAAAGTAACTAGTAGCTAAAGTAACTAGTAACTAAAGCTGTCAGATGAATGTAGTGGAGTAACTAAAGTAACTAGTAACTAAAGTAACTAGTAACCAAAGCTGCCAGATGAATGTAGTGGAGTAACTAAAGTAACTAGTAACTAAAGCTGTCTTTTGAATGTAGTGTAGTATACACAGTACTATATCTGTAGTAAGCTATGGTTCAGTTCAACTGTGGTAATCCCACAAGGGGCAATTAGTTAAGGGCAGCTACACATACATAACAGCACACCGGCCTACATACAAAACTATCCAAAAATAGATTTTATCCATTTAAAATATATTTATCTGAGTTGCAGAAGGGATAAAATAGTTAGAGTGGTGATTACTTTTAAAAGCAGGTCAAATCTCCCGCCGTCTTGATGGCAACAGAGAAGTCACTCTATAGAAGATGATATGAAGAAGACAACAAGCTCATTGCTTTACACAAGACTTAAAGAGCAAGTTTGGACTGTATTGTTCAGGCTGTAGTGTCTGTCACTGTTAAGCTGTTAAACCAAGAAAAAGACATAAAGGCTTTCGATAAAAGATTGTGGAAAACGACAGAGAATGACTTGCCTGACAAATATGCCATCCAAATATGTACAATTTCAAATATTCAGATCTACTGGGCTTAAGCTTATGTTATCATGACTAAAACAGGTACACTTAACAAGAAAGTTGTAGTACAAACTAAAGAGTGACAGGATCATCCATCTGATCAGGAGTCATCCTCTGGCTGTATACTATTTGAATTAGAATCCATGTAATAGTTGTTGAGGTGTTTCACTCATGCCACAGAGATATCCTGCTGTTCAGTCACAGACTTTAAAGGAAGCTGGTCTTGTAGACAAACCACAGATGACTATGAGGAATAAAAGTCCAATCGAATAATTTGGTCGCTGCCAGTTCTTGTGAGCGCCCACTATTTTCCTTTCCTCACATCTCTCTATCTCAGAAGCCAAAGACACGTTTTGCAGCGCCCACACAGCTTCACCAAAGAGAAGGAGCTCTCTTTCGATGTGGCTGATGACATGAGTCGTGACCCGATCAGGAGCACACTGTGTGCGCTAATTAAATTCATTCTGCTTGTTTATTTTTAGCCATTTAAAGGTCAGAGCATTACAACAATATTGCAGTAAGATGTAATATTATTTAATTATAATGTTATGACTTTCCTAAAGGCAGTTTGTTCCTTTTCCTTTATTTTATATTCAAGTTTTTATTGTTTAATCTTTGATGTGTTATGTGAAGCAATTTGAATTACCTTGTTGCTGAAATGTGCTGTATCCTTTTTCATAATATTGCCCTGCCTTCTGCAGTTCAGCATTGTTCCCTGTGTGTGTGTGTGTGGGTGGAGCGAGCATATGTGGCAGCGAGTAACTTTTAGAGAACAAGGTGGGTAATGCAGTATTCTGGTGTAGGTCATCATGCGACATTCTTGGTGTGTATGTCCTGGTGTATGTGGATCTGCGAGTGTTACTGTAGTTTGATTGTACGTGTGTGTGTGTGTCTGGAGAGGCTGTGTGCTCCTACCTCTCCCATAGCATCAACATCCCTAGTTTTAAAACACTACAAACACTAACACTTTGCTCCAAGTAAATTACATTTTGACTCGGGGACATTCACAAAAAGACCCGAGGTTGCATTTTGGCAAGAGTTACTTTGCTTCCTGCTTCTTACAGTGCAGACGCTTTGCTGCTTGCTCCTGCCTCTGCTTGCATATTTTTCTGATAATCTTGCTTTTCCTCTGAGAGAAACTATGAACAGCGGCTCTTGGATACCTATAAATCATTGGACTGCACATTTTTTGTAGACATAGTAGGCTATTGCCATATTTTAAAATTTTTCTGCCTGAGCGTGGCCTACCATTAGCTCAAGCCTGTCCTACAGTGACTGTAGCTAAAGCTAATTAGCAGCAAGATGCCTCCTTTTTCCGTGGATGACTACTACAAACTCCTTCAGAAGATTGCACTTCTGGAAACCAAGGTTCACCTATTAGAAGTGAACGTGGAAGTGAACAGATCTTGTGGAAATGACACCACTTGGAACTGCTAAACAAAGTGTGCTCCCTAAATGCAGATGTGTTTATCAGTGGCCCTATACCGCCAGTGAGAAGAGGAGCTGAGAGATTCAGCCGACTGTTGGCACTAAACAAATGGCTTTCAACTGAATGTATCGTCCATTCTCTGCAGTTCATTGACAATTTTAACATTTTCTGGGAGCGCAGACATCTTTTTAAAGCAGGTGGACTTTTCCTTAACAAGCCAGGAGTAAAGCTGTTCACCTCTAACCTACTTTACTCTCTGCGCTACACATCTGCTCCCTCCATCAAGGCCACAAGACAAGACCAATCTAAACAAGAGGAAGACACAACAAAGTGAGGCAGTGATTCACCACCGCCCCCACCGGTGCACAGATTTGACCGTGGGAGACCACAGGGCAGAGATATGAAACCTCAACTCCCCTTTTCACCCGTCCAGCACCCCTCAAACCCCCCTACCAACCCCAAACCCTTTGAGGAGCCATCGCTGTCTTCACTCACCCTTTCCCCTCTTTCCCCTATCCCCATGTTGGAGTTCACTGACCAGATGAAGCAGCTGGTAGTTGCTGGAATCAAATTTACACCCCTTCCTTCCCCCATTGCTCAACCCCGGGCCAAAGTAAAACGCCAGGCACCTCTGCCAGAAAGTCAACAAACTCCTTCCCCCCCAGACTGAAAAGGACGCTTGTGTGCAAAATCCAGCAAGCATTAACTGATATGTGCCGGGCCTAGGCTCCAGGACTAGTGACACTCATGACTTTTACAAAGACAAGCCTGGGCCCTGTGTTTTCAATTCTTCCTCAATTTATGTTGTGATAGGCAATTGAAAAAGAATGGAAAATAAGCACTTAACTGCAAACTTAGCAAATTTAGCATCCATTCCTCGTCAGCCACAGCCTATCCCAAAAAATGAGAACACACTAACACTAGCTTTACTAAATGTCAGGTCTTTGGCAGGAAAATCATTTTTAATCAATGATTTTATTATTAATCACAATTTTATGTTTTTAACTGAAACCTGGTTAGACCATAATAACAGCGCTGCTGTTCTCATCGAGTCAGCTCCCCCTAACTTCAGTTTTATGAGCGAGAATAGAGTGAATAAGAAAGGAGGTGTAGTCGCCATTTTGTTTAACGACTCATTCCACTGTACGCAAATATGTTATGGAAATTTTGCTTCTTTTGAATATGTGGCTCTTGGTTTAAGGTCGTCCCCTCAAGCTATATTTCTAAACATCTACAGGCCACCTAAATATTGTGCAACCTTTATTGATGACTTCACTGAACTGTTGTCTATAATCTGCATTAACTTTGATTGTGTAATCATTGCGGGTGATTTTAACATTCATGTTGACAACCCCCAGGACAGGGGGACCAAAGAACTGTGTTGTGTTTTTGAGAACTATGGACTGACTCAGCATGTGACAGAGCCCACGCACAATAAGGGGCACACTCTGGACTTGATTGTCTCCAAGGGTCTGAACATTTCCAAGGTTGTGGTGACTGACATTGCTCTGTCTGATCATTCCTGTGTTTTCTTTAACGGCTCTATCTCTGTTCCCAAAAGTGTCCAAACAAAGATAATCAGAAAACGGTATATTACTGAAAACACCAGTGAAACATTTATTCAGCTTTTCTCCTCCACACCCGCCCTCTCGGGGCTCTCAGTCACTGGGCTTGTAGATCATTTCAACTGTAAAATTACAAATGTTATTGATGCCATTGCTCCCACTAAGGTCAAAGTTGTCTCTGGTAAGAAAAGGTCTCCATGGAGAAATGTCCCACTGGTGAGAACAGAAAAAAGACAGTGTTGAAAAGCTGAACGAAGGTGGCGAAAAACAAATCTCCTGGTCCATTATAACACCTAAAAAGAGAGACTTCGCATTTATAATTTGGAACTGAGGAATGCAAGGAGGTCTTTCTTCTCTGATATTATCTCTAGAAACAATAATAATTCAAGTGCTTTGTATGCTATTGTCGATAGGTTAACAAACCCTTCAGTAGCATCTGAACTTTTATCTACCAAGGCCTGCAATGACTTTGCCTCCTTCTTCAAAGACAAAATTCAGAAGATTAGACAAACAGTCAGTGCCTCCATATCAAGTCCAGGATATGTGTTGTCACAGTGGGACCATGGCGACAGCTGATACCCTGATTTTTTCCCTGATCCGAGGGAACATGCTGGGGAAAAAAGAACATAAGGACTCCGGGGAATGACTCCCCAGAGCTAGGTTAGTAACAAGCATTTCTGGGACATGGATGCACGTAAACGGAAAGATAGAATATAGAATAGAAGATAGAATAGATGTTCATTTCTTTAATGTTTAATTTCTTATACTGCACTGTAACTTTTATTCCTGTGTTTTATCTGTTTTTATTTTTTTTAACTGTTTTTATTTATTTTTTACTGTTTTTGTGTAAAGCACTTCAAATTGCCCTGTTGCTGAAATGTGCTATACAAATAAAGCTGCCTTGCCTTTAGGGAAACACCCTCAAAGTGAAGCTGAAATTCTGAAGTTTTTACTTTTTTACTTAGTAGTCATTGTGTTGTTTGACTTTGTGACTGCACTGTAGTAATCTTAGCGTTGACACAGGAAACAATGCTATTCTACATTCCATAAATCAATTCTCATATACGAATCACTGGACTGAGCTGCTGAATCAGATTCAAATTGCAAAATTTGGCCTTCGGTACACTTACAGTGTGAGTGTCTAAATGATTGTGAGTAGTGAAGCGTATCTGAGTATAAGATGTGCCCATAGGGGAGTGTGTGTGTGTGTGTGTGTGTGTGTGTGTGTGTGTGTGTGTGTGTGTGTGGGGTGGGGGAGGGGGGCAAGGTGCAGCAGAGATGAGAACAAGTCATCCATGCACACAGTCTCATTTCCTTCTTCTCCTCCCCGGCTGCTGGTAAATAATGAATCACGGCGTTAAGAGGAAGAAGTAACCCATTTTTGTGCCTCTGTGTTTGACTCTCCCGAGACGTCGGAGCTGAATTAAAGAAAGACGAGGGAGGATTTTCTCTGTGGACTAGTTGCCAGAAAAGAGTAGAACAAACATGCTCGTAAAAGAAGTGAAAGCGTCTAAGTCCACATGCTCTCCTTTAAGATTTCCTTCTGATGCTGCAGCAGTAAAGGCCTGTGTGCACTGTGCAAGTGTGTGACTGACTGACTGATTGTTGTTAATGAGTCGACTGACAACTTTGGGGTGAGTTTTAATGTCACTGTACAAACTTCACTTTGGGCACCAGTAACTTTCACTCATCATTCATTTCTGATATTTTACTGCATTGTTTGATATCATTTATAAACTTTTTTTCATTGTCAAAATTGATGATTTCAAGAAACCGTATGTCAAAAACATTTCTATCAGCTAAATATTAATAAATTCCTGTTATTACTATTACTGTTGCTGCCAGCCTAGCATACAGTAAATGCATCACTAACAAGGCACATAAGTGTATGTTCCCATGTGTGTTTTCAGTTTTATACCTGTATGTGTTTTTGGATCTCGTGTGTGTTTTTGAATATATTCCCTCTCAGTTTGTTACCCTGTGGTGACTGTGTGTGTGTGTGTGTGTGTGTGTGTGTGTGTGTGAGATAACAGGCAGTATTACCTGGGGAGTCCTCACTCCCCCTTCAGTCCCTCAGCCCCGTTTGTGATGAGCCACTGGGCAAGAAACAGAGCCTTGACAGTAAGCTACATGAACACACTAGAGGAGTGCATTGGGACTGGGATCCCGCGGGACCCAACCCAAATCTCGCGGGAGTGGGCGGTTTTAAACGGGGTCTGCAGCTGGGAGCAGGCAGTCCAAAAATAGAAGTTTCCTGGATTTATGTAGGAGCGCTGCTCCTGCTCAGTGCTGTGGCCAGGTTTCATAAGAACCATCCAGTTAAACACCAGCCAAACGCTTTATCAACAATCCTCTACTCCCACTCTCTTACTTCTTTCCCGGTGAACTGCGCCAGCCCCGCCCCTTTCTCCTACAGCGACCCAATCAACAGAAAACCTGGGAAAAACTCACCACAGCCAACAACACCTTCTAAAATAAGTGATAGAAATATGCATAATGTTACTATTGCACTAGAACAACGAATTATTACCCTGAATGTAATCATGCACTAGAATGTAATTTCACTACTTACACCCGACAGGCTGCATTTTTATTACTATACAGTAAAACAAAAAAATCAATGGTCGATCTATTGGTTTTCATTTTAAAAGCATTAATATATAATTTATTTATATATATATATATATATATATACACACACATAATCTGATTCCTATAAGTGTATTAATGCCTTAAATAGACTTGGTTTTGACCTTTAATTCCCAACAAAGAACACCTCGGTGGGCATTAACCCTTACTCAATAAAAAATCAAGTCATTGCCATCTAATTATATATATAACTATAATAAACTAAACCAGGATCTATCCCTAACCAGGTCTTAAACAGAGCCATAAAACAATGACTCTGTAGTTGATACAGTGCTAGTCCTGCAAGAGCCGACATTTTAAGGGAAAACAAGTGAAAGGAAATTTTAAAAGATCTTAATTTTTTAAATACAGTATTTTGTATTTCGTATCAGTTTTGGAAAGAGTTTAACTTTAATCACCACCGAGTTAGCAGTAACTAATTAGAGACAGTGGAGTACCTGAGAATAAACTGATCTAAGGCTCTTTTCCTCTCTAAAGTCAGGAGATTGTATCTCTTCTTGCAGGCTTGTTCCCTGCCCAACACACACACACACTCTCTCTCCCTCGTTTCTATTTTTAGCAGCATTATGATACGAGCCACTCGATGTCTGCCAGAACACAGCTTTAACGTTCCTCACTCACCCCTGCTTACTGCCGCTTGCTCCTATTGTTCTTTCCTTTTCTCATTGACGCAGGATTGCAGTCAATATTCCGATCCAACACACGCCAGCCTCAGGTCCAGTTTAGATGCTCAGTCCAGCTATCCATCAGTCTAACTGCTACTGGTGTGTGTGGGTGTGTGTGTATGAGAGTGTGTGAGACAAAGAACTACAACTACAACAAAAATAATTGAATCATGTGCAGGATTGAGTGCGCCCATACACACCCATTTGAGTGTGTACATGTTCACACACACACACACACACACACACACACACACACAATCTCATCCAGCATTCAGGATTAAACTTCCTACACAAACGCCATCTCTGAATTATTACCCAGCTTCCACCTGCCATGGTGCCACCTACATGGAAACAGCCCCCGATTATCTGCTCTCTCTCTCTCTCTCTCTCTCTCTGTCTTGTTTCCTGTCTGCCTCTACACAGTAAAGAAACAAATATAAAATTGCAAAGCCCATGAGGGCATTGGGGCTCTCAAAATGAGACCATTAATTAGATAGAAATCTTACGGACAGTAACTTTAAAGGTCCAATATTGCAAATACATGAGATGTCCATGTCTTTTTCAGTTTTAAAGACCTCACATTCTGCTCATTTTCAGGTTCATAATTGTATTTTGAGGTTGGACCAGACAAGGTTTCCATGGTTTCATTTTCTAAAAACACCAAATTTTAGTTGTGAAATGCCCGTATTCAGGTAAAAAGTGCTGCTACAGTACAGTTAGAGTCAACCCCGGCTGCAATCACTGCGAGAGCGCAGATGCAAAGGACCTGGAATATATTGGGCCTTTTTGGGAAGGGGTCTTAAAGAGACAGGTGCTAAAGAGACAGGGTGAATACAGGTGCATTCAGACAAGATAATGGGTTTTTTAAACATTAAAGCATGTAAACAAGTTCTAGTAGACACAACTATTTCTAATAATACAACTAGGAACCTCACAATGAGCACAAAATGGGACATTTAAAGTCAAAATTGAGTGCAAACACTCTAAACTCTCTAAACTGTATTTCGTTGCATTGTACCTGTACATGTGTAATGACAATAAAGTTGAATCTAATCTAAAAATCCTCTGCTATGACTTACCACATCAAAAGTAAAAAGGGTCTGAAAGCATATGTACACTTATCTACTGGCTGCTGAATCAGAGATTTTGAGTTATTGATATGCTGCTGTTAAGGCAGAAATGCTCAGCCATGGTGTTTGACTGCTCATTTCGCTCATGATATTTTGTAGCATATAAAAACACCATATGGACATTGTTAACAATGTTAAAAATTAGATTTTCCATTGAAGGGGGTCTTTAATATAGTAAATAAAGGCTTTTGAAGACTCCATCCAAAATTCAATATTGATAAGATAAAGATATGTTGGCTGGTTTCTGGATACTAAAGACGAAGCCAACCAGAGTTCCTGTTCCCCTCTGTCCCCCCTGTCCGGCTACTGGCCTTTAGAGACAACTTCTTCAATCTCCTTCTGCTTTTGTTTCTTTGTAATAAACAGACTTTTTGTTTGAGGCACAACAACAAAAAACATTTGCTTTTTGGAGGTTCGACTCCTGACTTTGTCTCCTGCTGGACAAGCCTGTCAACATACTCAAGTTTTGTCTTACCAGTCTAGAGTTTTAGCGCGTACCTTTTTAATATTAATAAACGTCTGTTATATTTAAGCCAAATGAGTTGATACAAGCGCGCAGAAAACTGTAGTGAAGATAATGAGTTCATTGTGTTTTTTTTTTAATCCTCTGTGTCCTCCTTGGCTACTAGCAACTGCATGGAGGGGGTGCGCTGTCATGGAAGCCTGGTGGACCACCGACAGTGTTGTTGTTATTTCTTAGAATTCCTCATGGGGGCGACAACACACTATAGCTGTAACTCCGATCTCTTATCGCTGTACTGCGTGCCCACCTCTACCCCCCGTCTGTCTCAGCCCCCTCTAATCTGTCTGCCCCCTCTGACAACTGTAAGCCTATTCAATGATTTTTGAAATACATAAACCTATACCTGAAGCAGCTGTGTCTGCATTTGGATCCTTTCTCCTGCTGCCTGTTATTAGATGTTGAATCCTCTCCCTGCTGCTGCAACGCATTTTCTTCATTTTATTATTGCATAGCTGCAGCTAATGTGGCATAAAAGCCCAAAAACCGCCTCCACTGCAGTTATATAATGTTTTATTACGCTGCGTACTTTGTATAATTTACACCGTTTGACAAGCTGCTGCTTGGCAGCTGCAGATGGGAGTGTTTGGATGTGTTTCAGTGTGCTGAGCTGGCTTTGGCTTTATGTAATTATATCTCTAATACTTCAGAGCCTGCAGAGTCAGGTGAATGAACACAACTTTGGATGCTTATCTTAGTCAAAATGAGTCGGATTGGAGAAGACAAACACACACCTGGCCTTCATTCCAGCTGAATGGTGGGGCACGTTGACACCCATTATGCACTGCAGCAACATTTAGTTTGGGTAACTCATCCATCTGTTCATTACGGGAAAGTTTTTACCTGGCAGAAGTCCCCTGTCTTCAGCTTCGCTCTTTCCTTTCTGTACCAAAACCTGTAATAATTGACTTGTTGGCCATTTGGAGGGCAGTAGAAACACCTTTTAGGCTGACTTGTTAGCAAACATTTCCCAGTTTTCACATCCAGAAGACAGAGAGCAACACGATGATTCATTCTGGGTGGTGTTCGTGTCCTCCTAAAGAAAAAAAGTCCAATATTCTTTCTCTTTGAGCTCTGTTTTTGGTCTCTTGCTAAAGGAACTATCTGTCTTTGTAGCTGCTAAATGCTACACCATGTCCCCTAGCCTGTCTCTAACTGTGGCTGTCTGCATGGAGACCATCACGTTGTCTTTCCCTAACTGCTTCACAATACAAGCCACACCGTTAATGCTTTTCATGTGAAGCGTCTGCAGTAGGAAATGCTGCCCCCGTCCACAGCAGGACATTTCTTAGCGTCCGACTTGGTACTCGTGCCTGCTTTCTCTAAACCGGGGCGTGCTGACCGCCTTCTACTGGAGCTAACACGCCGACTATGGAGAAGGAGCTCAACCAACCACATTTCAAAATATCCTTTTAAGAATTTCTCATCTTAAAATTGGAAACAATCACATCAATGTCCAATAAGTAGAAAGTTTTTCTGTTATGTTGATGATAGTCTATATTGATGACGTTTCATTTCCGGGATAGTCCCGCTGCCACCGAAATTTCGCTGGATGTCCCTCCTTTCGGCCAATGTCCGTCCCCTTCCTCTTCCTTTGTGTTGATGTTCTAACCTCCATCGCCATCCTCTGTCTCTGTCTCGGCGTTTTAACCTCCGTCGCCGTCCTCTGTCTCTGTCTCAGCGTTCTAACCTCCATCGCCTGTTTCTGCATTCTAGCCTCCGTCGCTGTCCTCTGTCTCTGTGTTGGCCTTCTAACCTCCGTCCTCTGTGTCCGCCCAAGATTATTGTGATTGGTTAAAAGAAAGGCCAGTAAACCAGAGCACGGTTTTCTCTCATCCTAAAATTCTGTGTGGACTAGCCAGACCCTCCTCCTCAGTGCTGTGGAGGAAGGTCTGGTAATGCGAACCTCATGTCTAACTAAGAGTTGGGAATGCTGTCTCCCTGCCTGAAATGTGTCTCAGCTTTCACTCTGTTGGCCTGTGTTGGTCTGTTGGCTGCTTTTTGTGACCCGTTACACAAACAAGTCACGCTCCTCTCTAATGGGCTCCTCTGTCATTCCTGCACACCGCCACAATGCTCTCTCTCCACACTCACACAACGCCGCTTCCTGCCGGACAGTTACAGTGATGAATGAGTGAGGGAGCGTGCCGAGCAACTGCCGGCAGCTCCGCATAAACAACAACCCATTAGAAAAGAGACAGAGAGGAAGATGGAGGAGAGTGACATCAGCTGAGGAAATAGTGCTCAGAGTAAAGAGGCTGAAGGTTATCATGACCCACAATGCTTTGCAGCGTATTCCTCGCAGGCCAAATTTAATATTGAGATGTAGTCAAGATGTGGAAATCATCCTCTCTCTCTTTCTCTCTCTCTCTCTCTGCGGTCATATTCAGGGTACATAGATTTCTTTTCCTCTCGTTTCTTCAGGCCAGTTGTGCAAACACACAGTAGGTCTCTAACTTTTTTTTAAACCAATTTTTTTGTGAGGGCTTAAAATGATGTTCTATATATCATCATTATTAACTTTATGTATATGGTGAAAAGTTTGTTGCGGCATTGAAAATAAAAATGTCTAAGAACAGAACAACATAACTATTCATGCCTTCAACTTGACGTACAGTTAAACATCAAATTATGTGTGTGTCTGTCCCGCCTGTAGCGCTGATAAAGAGTGTAAATAAGTAAAATAAAAAAATACCATTATTATTGAAAGTTTGGGAAACTCTTCTGTATAATGTTAACATGATAACACAGCCTTCATGACAGAAGAGATCGTTATAATCAGAAACTACTCTTCTCCATCCATCCTTCCCTATATTCTTCAATACAACAATCTATCAGCAGCCTATCAGACAAAACGCTTCAGCAAAATATTTTCCTGACCATCATAGTATTATAAAAAAGTATGCTTTGTAGGAGCACAGTCTTATACGCATTAAATATGATGAGAACAGCTGATTTCAGGCTGCACAGCACTTAGGGGCATTTTCATCACTACCTCTGGGATATCACATAGTCAACATTGACTTTTTCTTTCACAAGGAACATAAACAGTGTTTTTTTTCTTCCCTTTTTTTGCCTAGTTATCCATTTCAGCTCAGAGTTTATACATTTGTATCTCTTGATCTGGCCAGATTCAATTCGATACACGTCTTTTCTTTCCCTCTTTCTCATTCCTCTGCTCCTCTCTCCCTCTTTACTCCCTTCCGCCTCTGTCTCTCTTTCTCCCTCTATCTCTGCCCATACATACAATTCTATATATCATATGCTGTCCGTCTGTACTTGCTTGTAATATTACATAATGTCTCCTCTCTGGCACTTTTCCTGCCCAGATTTACAGTGTGTACTGTTTTCTATTTTGTTGGTCCCCTCCAGTCAGAATATCATGGCCTGGTATGAAACAAAGGCATTAGTCAGCCCAAGCAGCGTCTCTCTGTGAAACCCTAAATAAACCTTCTCCTTCTGTTCTGCTCTATTTAAATATTAAATATTTAAACAGAGCCGACGTACATGCAGCCGACTCGTAGACATAATGTTGCATTAGCGCTGTCTGTAGCTGGCGCTCCCAGTCTGGGAAGAGCTTCATCGACGCTGGGATGCAGTTTATATTTGAACTGACGAGAGCTTTGAAGTCTGAGACAAAAATAGATGTTCGATGCTGCGCTGTTTAGAGCTGCTGCACCTACAGCGCTCTGCGGCTGAGACAGCAGAAGACACAGAAGTGAATGATACCTACTCTCATCTGTATTCTCTGTTTTAGGGAAGGGCATTCAATGCATTGCAGAACATCTCTCACTATGAAGCAGAAGAGCATGCATGACTTCACATGTGGGTATAATGTAATCTAAGTGGTTAAAGAGGTCCGACTTGTCTGTCGTCTGTGCTTTGTCCAGACAGGATGAAATGATTGTCACTGAGATCCCTTTCCAGAGTTTTGTTGTTTCACAAGCCTTAAATTCCATGCCTCTATTAGTATTAGTATATCACACCTGTACATGTCCCTTCTCTTTGTCCAATGTCTATGTTTCCTCTTTCTATAAATTGTTTGTATGAATCTTGCATTGATGAGAGACACTGACCCAGCATTTACAGAGCCACAATAGCAGACTTACTTCATTACTAAAGATGACGAGTTGATTCTGACTCCCATGCTTTCTCTATAAATGTTTTATTAGATGTATGTGTCGATTTGGCTCCTGGACTAAAGAGGACACCATGGAACTGTGCCATAATAATCACTCACAGACAGGACACAAACAGGAGCGCGCGCACACACACACACACACACACATACACATGTAAATTATGTGTAAATCCAATTATAGACATAATAGCTGGTAGCCTGGTTACCAGGTGAACTTAGCCCCGCTCACAATATTTGAGGTGGGGAACTTCGGTCTGGATGCATTGTGGAGCAACTATGCTCCAACAAGAGCTGTTAGGACCAATCAAATTGTCATTACAACAGTAATGTAATGATGGAGAGCGAGCAGGCCCTGATTGGTTGTAGGTCTATCCATTGCTCTGATTGGTTAAAGCTCTATCCAATTGAGCTCAGAGGCATTTTCTTTCCTGGTTGGGTTGAAACACCCCCTCCATAATCCCAACCCAATGGAGTAGAATCCGACTCCTATTCTGACTAGAATCTGTAACACCAACTCCTTTACGTTTCCATGGTTCAGAAAATCCTTTGAGAGAATTTGTGAGGGTAACGCAAAGAGACCAT
Organism: Percina caprodes; assembly: GCA_013375575.1. Lineage (NCBI taxonomy): Eukaryota > Metazoa > Chordata > Actinopteri > Perciformes > Percidae > Percina > Percina caprodes. The sequence goes on along the minus strand of JABXJD010000862.1, from coordinate 79,215 downwards.
GTTACTTTGCAACCAGACTTTAAGGTCAGAGGGCACGGGGGTTCCCCACGCTACAATCTCAGATTGAAAAACACATCATTTATATGTTAAAATAATGTGTTTATGTGTTTAATTTTACAGGCGACGCAGCACTCTGTGGTAGCAGAGGTCCTTCACATAATGCTGGAAATAATGGGATTTAAACAAGTATGCTAATTCAAAATGCAGTTTCCAAAAGACATACACAACTGATGGAAATGGAACTAATGGAAACAAGAACATGTAACAAAATCATCTAAGCTAAAATATGTTTGTGTTACAAAAGAGGAATGAGAATCATGAAAGACTGGGAGTATTAGTAGTTAGATACAAAACTATACGATTATTTTCATTTGAATTGTATACCATACAATTATATAAAATGAAGCGATGAGATGAGTCCTTAAGGAAACTATTGTTTCTCCGATTTTAGGTCCGAACTACTTGGGTTGAGAATCTGAGTATGACGATGTCAGGCTAAGCCTTCCTGTTAGGGGGCAGCCAATCCCCTCCAGGCTCTGCTTGCTAATTTCTCTTCGTTAGCATAGGCATCCTCAAATCTGTATATGGACTCTCAGGAGAACCCTGCATTGCTCTCTGGGTTTGTGGTGTCAACTATAAAAGCACCACCCACTCGTAATGCACATCAGCTCTTTGACAAGTCAGCAAACTTTAAAGCTGATGATCACAGCTGGAGACTCACTATTTAACAGTAACATCCTCAACAATTAACTTGTAAAACAACAGAAAGGCAATCTCAAATTTGACACTGGTTTTATTTTGAGCAACAAACAAAAACATAAAACTTCACACAAAAAATACAATATGTAAGAATGCTAAATACAAGACACAAAGTATTTCACGTTAACAAAAAGCAAAGATAAGCAAAATACTGTTGAATAAATACTCTTCCCTGAAAAACAGTAGGAAGTAGCAATGTACTTTATGGATCCTAACCTTTAATTTTTAATTTTTTTAAATATAGCCAAAGCTTTGTCAAAGTGGTTTCAACAATCATACAACCCTATAACCGTAAACATGGCCAAACCCCCCAAAACATTTATAATAATAAGTTATTATTCCATCATTTTCTTAGTTAAACCATGTATTATACCATTAATATTTATGTCTAAATACAGCAGAACAAAACTTAAACAAGTTAATGCAAAATGATACACTACCCGTCAAGAATGTGAACATCTGTAGTCATGTACATGGTACAGTAGAGAAGGGGGAGCCCTTCTCTACTGTACCATTGCTGTTGCGGGGGTTCACACCTGTGGCCTTCTGGGACAGTCTGGCTGACTGACTCACACACTGTCTGGTACCTTTTTACACAAACCCTTTTTGAAGTAGCACATGTGCCTGTATGACAGAAACACTTAGCGGACACAGGTGTGTCCGACCTGGCAGGGAGCATCTGTTACAGAGCTGCTGCTTCCACTACAACGCAAATATGTCGACTTTTTTCATCTGTGATTGAGATTAAGTTAGATTTTTTTTGGTGCAGCTCCAGTGTGGCACTTCTGTCATTGCTGATGCCTGAGTAGAATTCATGCCAAATAAATGAGGCTAGTGCAGAACAACTGTCTTTTCCTACTAATTAAGATGCCATCTGTTTGTCCCATTTGTCCAAATTAATTTTCAGATGAGGTGCATGGGCACTGAGGAAAAATCGGAGAGGAAATAATGAATCCAAATTGTGCAGCAACATTTAAAGCATACCCATAGAGATCCCTCAAGTAATTGCTTTGTTCAGAGAACGCATATTGGAACGTTACAAGCTCAAAGCTGGTACTTTAAGGCATTGACTGTAAAAGAATAGTGAAGGTGGCTTCAATGGCGTCAGCCAACGGTTTGTGGACTGGCGTTTTGAAGCCTCGGGTTTGGGGGTACAGGCCTCGCCATCTTGGGTTCTTGGAACCGGATGGGACAATTTCTGACGAGAGGGTGGAGCTGTGGGGGATGACGCTGCTTCACAACTGTTTAAGGAAAGTCGCCAATTTCTGAGGCGAGTCATGCAGTAGAGATTTCCTGTCACTAAAGGGGGACCTGCAGGTTACCAGCTAACGCTAACCCTAGCTAGCGAGCTTGGTTGGCAGAAAGCTGAACATCAAGCCATCTTTATAGTAAGCTGTATTTACCAGACAAAACAGGGATAAGGCACCAAAAGTTACAAATACTAATATAATATAAAGATGCGGTAGATCGCATCTTGACGGAAAGGATAACTCTGGGAGGTTGAAGGGGGGTGTTGCGATTCTGCCTTCTCACTCCAAGACACAGGTTCGTGGAGCTGAGTGTCGCGATTTCGTTTTTATTTTGCATATTGTTACAGCCCTAGTATCAGTGGATTTTTTATAGACTTCACAGACGTATGCCAGTACCTGAAGTGGAAACTTTATTTGGTAATGTTTGGTGAGTTTTTGCACTTTTCACTGAATGTGCCACGCTACAGAGCCAGAAAAGACTTTGTGGACGGCCCATTCATTCTCTTGTCTGCTCCAACGTTCGAGTGAGGGCTCACGCTTTTTATAAATCACACCGTGTGCGGAAAAACCAGCGTACGTGAGCTTTTTGTGCGAAGGAAACGTTTATACTAGAGGCCCCAGAGGAGGAAATCAAATACAAGTAGTTTTGATGCTGGAGATTAATAAACATTTTGATCAACATGAGACCTGTACTTTTACTTAAGCAAGTATTCAATACAGTGTTTCCTTTAGGATTTTTTTTTTAAGCAGTGGGGGCAGGTCCAAACAATCGCATTCAACAATCGCTATTATATCGAATCAACAGCCATATGCAATTTGGCTAACAGGTGAAGAACACAAACTACAAAAATCACCAGTTAACTTAATTTAAAGAAGAACAGTAAGAACAATAGACTAATTCAGTTACAGGCGAGGAAACACTGCAATAAATTATTATCTAACATAATCTCCTAACCTATTCAGGTAATTAGGTAAATGAATGTGTTACGTCATTGAACAATTAGCCATAATGTCCCCTCAAACTTTCAATTATATGTCTAAAGGCATCTTAAGGGTTTGTGATGCTGCTCTTTATGTAATGTCTGTAGTATTCATACAGATGTTCCCTGTGTTAAAGTGACAGCTGTTCATCCAAGTGTCTCCATTTATCTATCTCTCCTCTTACGACTTCTCACTTCTCAGAAACTGAGAGAGCGACCCATTCAGCAGCATTACTCATGACGCTGTGTTGTTCTGTGCATGTGTCACTGCGGACGGCTACTTTAGCCTGTGAATAAGGCTCCATATGTGAGCGCTGGCTGTTGAGGAGACAGAAGGATGGAATAATTGGGTCAGAAGAAATTAGGCTAAATGGGAGAAATGTGTCAGGCCACTCTATCCGGTGCCACATGGTCAAAGCACTCAATGTGCAGAGCTTTAAGACGTGTTGCACTGCCAGTCATTACTGCAATGCCAACTGTTTTAAACCCTGTGACTAACAGCCACAGTCTATATAGCGATGGATCTGGGTTAAATACAGTGGGGCTGATGTATCCCTACAAGTTTATTTTCATTTATGGAAAGCAGCAGCATTTCTTTGAACTGATTGTGTAAAGAGATCTTAAACAGAGCTCCTTGGTTCAAGCACCAGGATCAACACACTGCATACTGTTGTTGCCATGTGCAGATATTCAAAATTAAAAACGTTGGTATTGGATGTAAGAATTTGTACATGTATCCAGTTTCAACATGTTGCGTCATCCAGTGTACAAACTCAAGTCAGAATAGTTACAGTAATTACTTCACATTATTATTATTTAAATTAGTTTTCATTGATTAACATTGCGAGATATGGCATTTGTGCTGCATTCAAGTGGTGTTGGAAAAATTTCCCGACTGGGAAAATTCACACGACATTAACATACATTGTGAGATAGGGCGTGGCTTGGCGGAGATCTGCTTCAGTGCTGCCGCTTCATGTCCAACTCCATTTCCCTTAAAAACTTCCGCTTCATCTATTACTGCCATACAATAACAGTAAGTTGAAAATCTCCCAAGAATTAGCATTTCAAGAAATTGAAGCAGCTTGGATTCAACCGCTTCGCTTCTACTTAATTCATAAAATGTAGCTTTTATGGAAGAATAATAAAACATGCATTAACATCCCGTCCACATAGTGTTATTTGATACTCATGGGTGTTTTTACAGTCCCATGCTGAAGTCCTCTTCACTTTACTGTTTGATGCGCTCGGTTCTTGACATACTAACAGGAAGGGACTGCAGTGGCTGAAGTTAATACAAAGTGATTGTTTGGTAATGGAGGTTCATTGTATTTGATCCAGTCACATCAGCATCACCGAAGACAGCGGGCTCATTGTTCTCTTTAGAAAGAGTCAAGTTAAAAAAACAAAACCCGCCAGTGCTAACCTTTTAATCCCTTTTAATCAAACCACACTGTACTTGTCATAGTTAATTAAATTAAGGGTGTTCATGTCCCAGGTTATGCCTCCAGGCAGCCGTGGACATTTGAAATGATAGGCTCCTGTAGCTGCTTGTCTCAGGAAGTTCTCTGCACCAGAGGCTGGATGAAGGTAGAGGGTTTAGAAGGTAAAGACGGTTGGGTGGGTAGATTATGGATTGACAGCAAGGTCGGCGACTCCTCCCTTCCATCTCTAACTCAAAGATCGGCTCAGCTTGTCAGCTTTTGGGAGCATTATCATTTAAACTAAGAATAACACTTAAATTGCCAGTCGGATGGCCGGCTGCCTGCCTGGCAGGGATTTCTGTCTATCCCAATGTAATTAGTGTGTAAGGGGAGCCAGGAGAGAGTGGCGCCAGACCTAGGCTGAATAATACAGGCGAGGTGTCGAAGCACTGATGGATAGTTTAACACGGATATCCAGAAGCCAGCTACACTTTGCAGTACCTGAGTGCACTGCAGAAAAATCTTTGACATGCGAATGGGTCCAAGTGAGACCGACTGACAGAGTTCCGTAATAATAATGCTTCTTCTTTTCTTCTCATTCTTGTAGAAAAAAAACCTTTATCTTGATTGATTAATGGGCAACGTTCAGCGGGGAATGCCAGACAGAGAATTATTAATCATAGCATTCTGATAAGCGCCGTGTTGTTTTTTCTGTTTCCCATGCAGATAATTTTCCGCAAGATCAGTGAGGTGAAGAAGGAGGAAGAGGAGAGGCAGCGAGCGAAGAACGAGGTGCAGCTCACCATCCCGCAGGACCATCCAGTCCGCAAGCTCTTCCAGAAGTTTAAGCAGCAGAAGGAGCTCCGCAACCAGGGAGCAGCAGCCGCCTCACACCTGGACCTGGAGAAGAACCAGCTCCAGGTGGAACAGCACCTGCTCCCCCACAGCCTGCAGATGGGCCACTCCAGCCTGCAGCACTCACTGCCGCTAAGCCTGCAGCACCCTCCCTCTTCCATGCAGAACGGGGCCCCACCAAGCAGCAGTGTGCTGACTGTGTCCCAGGTCACGCCCATGCAGAGCTCGCTGGCCTACAGCCATCCCGGAGAGCCCCCCACCAAGCAGAACAACTGCGATATCATGGAGCTGCAGCCCAGTTCCACTGGAAGCGGAGCCGAGCAGACTGTCAGGCTCAAAGTCAGCACCAGCCCCGTGCCGCCAAGCCGCCATCAGGGCCAGCGGCTGGATGCGCCTGAGAAACAACACGACGCCGGCAGAGGCCAGGAAGGACGGGCTGAACAACAACGTCAAGGCAGTTTCCGTGGAGATGCTCTCACAGGAGGGTAAAGGTCAGGATGCAGGAGGTGCTGGCGATAGAGAGGAGGGGGGGGTGTCCAGCAACAATCCCCTCCGCAAGACGGACTCCTGCGACAGCGGCATCACCAAGAGTGAGCTGCGGATAGACCGGGCGGGGGAGGCACGGACCCCCGCTGCGGTCACCCCCCTCCTCCACAGCCCTCTCCCTGGAGGAGCAGGATCCCCTCACCCTTTCTGCCCAATCCCGGAACAGGCCCTGCAGGCCGCGCTGCACGAGACCCGGCTGGAGCTCCGGGGGGACATCCAGACTCTGGGAGGCCGCCTGGGCTCCCTGGAGAGTCAGGTAGCGGAAATTATCAAACTGCTCTCAGACAAGAAGCGGCCGCCCACGGGTTATTGTCTGCCTCCACCACACCCAAAACAAAAATACAACGTCAGGACATTTTCACTGTTTCTAGGCCTGTTTCTCCAGACTCAGAGAAGGACGAAGGGCTCTGAAAAGAGCTGAACCAGGGGTGGAGAGAGTGTCCTGGAACATAGAGCAATCACATGGCACATTGTTTTACTATGATCACGATTGTCAGTTTAGGTTGGATGCTCTGTTGGATCCAGTTATCCTCTTTGTTTTTGTTATTGTACATACCTCTCTATGCATGTCCAGCTGGATTCTGGCCTGCCAAAGAAACAACTACTGAACGTACTCATTGCCTGTATATTATGCAGTTGACTGCATGCAAATTCAATTTAAAGAGAAGTGACATTTTATTGAGCTGCACTGTACATAGGAATATTTTTCATTGATAATTTACCATCTGGACATTCAGGGTTTGCATACTGGTAGCACTATAAACATTGATAACAAAAGGAATTGTGCATGGATTATTTAAAAATGGAGAAATTGAAAGGGATGGAGGTTTATTTTTTTTCTTTGCCTGTGAGATGAAATAGAAGTGACTCTGCTCTCTCCTCGCCCTCTAACTCCTAATTCCCCCCGATTGCAGAACGGCTGCCGATCGACTCCGTGCTCTGCCGTCCGTCAACACCCACCAAGTCCGGATATGTTGCGGAACGGCTGCGGCCATGACTGCCAGCTGAAGTCTCAAGGACCCACAAGATCTTGCGAGATCATGTAGAATAGATCCGCCGTGAGCACACTCTATTTTATTTTGAAAATTAACCAGATGTTTTATTTGTGTCTGTGCTCCACTTCCTGTCCCACGCTATCTGGCATCTGCTGAGTTGCCGCGGAGCTCTCCGGGGTCCGGCAAATATAGAAGCTCTGTGTATCTGCCCCGGAGGGCTGGGGACCACCGGAACTGGGACAGAGCCGGAACGCAGCCGTTCCGCAGTCTGTGGAAGTACACACATTAACTTTAATGGAAACCTTATGACTCCGGCACCGTTCCAGAGCGGATCCGCAGCCGTTCCGCATCCGGTGGAAACTAGGAGTAAGAATACTGATTCCCAAATGTGATGAAGAAGCATCCTTGTGATATGTTTTTATATTTATTATCTGCTTCTTAGAATAATTTCTATTTTTGATTACGGAAACATTTTTGATGTCGGGTGAACCCTAAAATGTATTATTTTTGTCAGAATCCGCCTTGTGTCTATGCACCGCCCGGGTATGCCGCTAGAATATTCAGATTATTGCTTTGTTAACATGTCGGTGAATGAATGAAGTTTTTTTTGTTCCATTCCTCTGCATGAATCAGGGATGGCAGGATGCACTTTGGGTAAAGCTGGAACGACATGAAGGCTTTAAGGAAATAGTTCACATAAAAGTCCACTCAGCACAGTGACATGTAATCCCCCAGCCCCAGCACCACACACGACAGTCTTAACCAGCGAGCGTCGCTCTGAAACCCGCTCCCAGTTTCATTAAAGACACAGCAGCGTTGCTGCAAAAAGCTCAAGTAATAAAAAATGGAATACTGTACTTTTATGAGATCAGTTTTATAAATCTGCATGCAAAGGAGTAGTTCTATGCTCCAGAGTGTGTACGTATATATAAATGTCACACACACACACACACACACACACACACTACGTTCATGCACAGTGTGGCAGCGTCTCTTGATGTGAACACTCCAGGAAGACTTTTTCTTCACAGGAGGCAGATCAGGCGGTTTTGTCAGAAGTCTAGTTTTTCAGGTCTGGTGAGATTTAGACACGGTCCCCCCAAAACCCAGAGCCCCCAAACCCTGCAGTACAGCAGCACATATCTCTCTCTCTCTCTCTCTCTCTCTCTCTCTCTCTCTCTCTCACACACACACACACAATCATATTTAATAAGAAAGAAGATAGATGTACGGTAGCCATCATGGAAGCCTCAAATAGTTTTAAATGACTAGATTTATGTCATTGCTGCTTTATTATGTGCAGTGTGAGGGAATGGACTGGTGGCAGAAAACAGGTCAGGGACCCCCAACACATCTTCTGTTGCCTGTATTGGGGGTGCTTAGCTCTTAGTTAAATTAACAGCTTGTTGGATTTCTTTTCATGCCTTCATTAGACAGTTACCAGTAGAGATATAACATATATAACAGGAGATGAGGATAGAGAAGCGGGTAATGACAAATATTGCGGTTCACGGTCAGCATCTTAAATCTCCAGGCCACCAGGGCACGAGCTGGTTGGAGTGCCACCAGCAAGGTGTCTTTACAGAAAGTGATGATGCATATCTGAAAGAAATAAAATATTTTAATTTATTTATTTATTTTTCTCGGCCCAATCCGAGAGCCTGGAAATCACACAGACACAGGGCGTCAGAAGAGAACATTGGTATTGGACATTGGATTGTGTTCCCTGATAGAATGACGGCATATCAGAATTCATTTGCCCTCTTCGATTAGTTTCACAGCATCCGCGATGTCCTGCATGACAATTTGGATGCCAGGGATGTCTGATCCAGGAACCCTATAGGCCAAGATATGCTTGAAAATAATTGATTTATCATCATGTGATTTATTATATTATATAAGTGTTCTCCTGAAGAGGGTAAATCTATGTGCAAAAAAAAGTATAAACTAAAACAAAACATTAGTGTTATTTGCAGTTTCACTCGCTCTAAAAACTCCCCACCAAGCCACTTTAAATTGAAACATCTATTTTCCATCTTGGTCAATGTCCATCGTGATGTCAGACTCGTTCAGCTTTGTCTCTCTGCTGTTGACAGATTGTAAAATAATGATGCTTTTTAATGACTTTGGAACATTTTTGAAAGAATGCCGTTTTAATAGCTTCAGCTATGCTGTTTTATTTAAATGGTCATTTCCTGAGCCTGTTTCCTGTACCGACCTGCTTCTCACTCTGTCGCCTCTGGGAGTTTCCCCTTGTTCTCCCTGCTGTTGGCCACTGAGCGGAACCCCTGTAACAATCAAGGGCAAGTGCCTTGCTCAGGGACACCTCAGCAGCAGTTTCAGACAATCTGGCAATCAAACCATCAATGCAGAAAATAATCTATTAGAGGATTAGAGTATGATGATGGCTACAACAGAACCTGTGTAGAGCGGTTCATGTCAGTTTGATCTCTTTATCTTACTGACATGACACACACACACACACACACACACACACACACACACACACACACACACACACACGCATATATAATATCATGCTAAGCTATGCAACATTTGATTCTTTAACAGCTGTGAAGTGGCTGTTTCTGATGGACATTTACTGTCCCATACTATATAGAGTCAATAGGCAAGCTAGGGTTATGGCTATTATTACAAACACATCTACATGAGGGATGGAGGATTTGTTTGAGCGTGCAAATAAGATGAGATACAGTAATTATTATCCACCAACCAAACGTGACATCTGAGCTTACCAGATGATGGGTAGCATGAAATGAACTCTTTCAGGCTAGGCAGGGAGTCTTGCGGTTCAACACTTTACACCCCAGAAGCTGACTCATAGTGACTGATGAGCTTCCATGTAGCGCCACCGTCAGGTCAAAAACTCAGAACGGGATACCTCTAAAACAAATGACGGAAATCTCGTAATTGTAGCTTAATTTCAACATGCTAGTTTGCTAACAACCTGTTATATTGCACATTTGTTTCCAGTTGAAAAAACGGCATTTACCTTCACAGCAAAGTAACGGTTGAAGATTATGCAACTGGTCGGATCGGGGCGTCATTAACAAAAACCAAACGCGGTTTTGCGCTCCGTTAATTGTGCATCTACGTTGTGCCCAAAGTTTACTCTCGTTGAACTTTGAACAAAGCAGAAAAATGCTATCCTGCCGTGGCGCAAGCCATCGGATACAATGGGTTTCAGAGCGCAGGGGTGTCATCGCCACCTTTGGTCCTGTTCTAATGACATGGGTCTTGCCAAAATGTCCAATACCCAACTTTTTTTTTAGGGCAAATTCTGTTTGGCTGCTCTTTGTGACCAAATTAATGACCCAACATGCTGCTATTGGTATTTGTGTTCTCTATTTTTGGGTTGAGATTATATCTACCTTTGTATCTGGTCTACGTCTCATTTGGTCTTTTGGAACGGGTCTCTAATTTATATATAAGACTAATTTATGACCATGATGTTCGGGAATGTTTCCCATAGGTCTGTTTTAGAGTGGATCCCAATGTGTTGACCAGTGAAGACTTCCCACACGCTTGACTATCTCAGTCTTAATTTGAAAGAAGAAAAAAAAACTATAATACACTTATGATACACTTCTTGATATTGACAGTAAAATGTTTTTAAAGTACAGTTTGACAAAATAAATTCTTCCCATCTCTTAAACATCTGAAATCAGGTTTTGGCCACCAATTGTCATACAAAGGGAAATCTATGCCAGACCAGTTTGTTCAGCCAGAGTAACGGAAAACGGACCACAATGCAATGCAGTCCCAGCTTGTATCTTAATGGATCTGTGTGTGAGCTATTGTCTTTCTGTAGTTTGACCAACTGGGCACAACTCACTGTGGCTCACTCTCATTTGGCAGCGGAGATTCTTCTCTGGGAGACATTAATAGCTTTGGGAAACCAGGATATCGCTTACTCACTCAGAAGAAGAAATAGTGGCTGCAGCTAAATTAATGTAATTTGCAAAATAACTCCCAGAATGCACCACAAATCCCAGCTTTATTGTATCCTTCCAAATTCAAGAATAATCTCTGCAGATGTTCAGTTTGATTGATGCTGATAGGGGCCTGAAATCATATCATTATAGAGCTGAAGATTACACCTACAAAAACTAAAGCCATAAAACAGGATGAGAAATGACAGAAGGGACAATTATTCTAATCCTTCTGCAGTTCTGAAACTGTTTAAGAAGCAGATTGATTTCCAGCCAGTGTAGGAGTCCTGCTCTTTCCCTGCTTGTTAGTAGTTCTATACTCAACATTTAGTTATAAATTATTAATAAAAGTAAATAATATAGCAGTTAACCATCTGCCATGTAATGATGTTGTGGAGTAATGGCATCCTGAGCAGAGAATGACATCCCACTGCCTCTGTGTCCTCAGTCCTCCATGTCTCCTTCCCTCTGTTCTGACCAACAGGAGCATTTTCCGTCCTCCGAGACGGTAACGGTTGTGGTTTAATGGCCACAGGTTGGTTTGGGTTAGGCACCAAAACTACTAGTTAAGTTTGGTTGGGTTAATATCAGACAGTACTTCACTTCCAGTTACATGCGTACAGAAGAGGCTTAGGGCTACATGTGAAACAAATTTATTTGGGTTCTGAGTTTAAAGTCAAAATTCTGACTTTAAACTCAGAATTCAAATACAATATTTCACATGTGGCCCTAAGCCTCTTCCATACACACATATATGTTGTATTTCAAGTGGGGCACAAACCTCGGTCTACTTGGTGGAAATCCTGTTTGTTTTCCTCTACATGTGGAATTTGGTGCTCTTATACTTTGTCACCTTACTTCCTGCTTTGCTCCTGTCAAAACGTCCCATTAGAGGGTGCCGCCACTAGAACCGTACATGAGAGTCATAGGTTTATTTGTGTTGGCATTACTTCGGGGGAAGACAGTCCCCTCTGTGTGTCTTGTAATCCGAGTTTCTCCGTTCTTGCTTTGATAGCCGGTTCTGCCGCTCGTGTATGTTAGTGCATGTAGCCGTGACAAATGTTTTGTATTTGAAATAGGGAATGGTCTGCAAGGGCCGTATGGAGGCAGTCCTAGCCCACTTTTTTCAGTATTTCAAAGCACAGCCCCGTAAAGGTTTTTGCAAGGTGAGCGTGATTTGATTGTGTGTCTACACTAAGGTTAAAGCCATGACCTGAGATCCTCATACATACTGGGATTAACTGCCAGAATCTCCTCCTTTCCACCCAGAAAAAAAGTATTTCCTTGAAATTATATTATCACAGTACTACAATAAGTTAAATTAATAATACATTTCTCTACTTTTTATGCTAAAACAGCTGCTTTGTAAAAAAAGGGTTGTTGGAAAACCTTTAAAAGAGAGAACAAAATAACATGTCTTGATAAGACATGCCCCAAACTTGAATGTAGATTGCAATATACTACTAACCATGAAGTGTGCCAGGAAATGTGTCCCGCAATTCAAATATACCAAACACACAATCTTCACCCAAATCTGTACTAGATGAAGCCATCATAAAGGTTGGATTGATCAAACAATTCAAAAAGTAACATTTTAATTGGAATTTAAACAATGCATTATAAACCTTGAAGGAAAAACAATAAAAATGTTTAATTTGTCCATTAGTAAGTCTGTTTTCCCTTTTCATTCAAATAATGAATGACCAGAAATTTAGATTCTAAATTAGCTTTGTTATTCCATTTGCTAATGTTTCTGGCTGAAGTTACAGGTCAGAATCCATTTCCTGTTTTAACATTTTGTGGTTGCTTTAATACAAAGATGTGTAAGTCCCGGCGCAAAAGCTGGAGCTCTATTTAAATACAGTGAGCTTATTTTCAGATATGTTCCCTCAGCGGTTAAAGTCCATGATGAGATAGATGCAGGACGGGGGGGACTGCTGCAATGCTTCCACCGCGTATCGGTCCATGATTCCTCTTCTTTATTAGTTAGACTAGAGAATGAAGGGCAGCTCCTGTGATGAACCACTCACGCACACACACACACACCCCGTCTAACACAGGACTTTTTGGCTTTGCCACTTGAATGTACCCCCCCCCTTCTCAACCACTGTCCCCTCTAGCTCTCCCAGGAATTTTCTCCGGGAGCACAGATGCTTTTGCTCCACCCTTTGCTTCCTTACATGGACAAGAGGACCATATCCCATCTCCTCTCTCTTTCAGCATCTTGTTTCCTCTCCTCTTTCTTCTCCTCTGAATCCTCCTCAGCGTGGTGATAATGTGCAGTCCTTGCGTGTGTCGTGCCGACCGACTGACACCACCAGCCCGCCTCTCTGGGGACGGGCGCGCTCCACCGAGGGACCTCATTTATTCAAATTATCCCCTGGCTTCGTTCAATTCTGCATATTGCATTACATATGACACTTAAATAAATGGCAGTCATCTCCCGGCTCGTGATTTTTTTTTTTTTTTATTGTCTCTTATCTCACAAAATTGACATAACCTGCAGAAACATCACACCGGGATTAATTTTCCATCAGTCTTAGCTTTTAGCTCCAATTCGCTCCATACAGTTTGGATGATTTTAATAAACGGGGCCCTGTAGGTAAAGCTTTTCTCTTTTTCTACTGGAATGTTATCAATTTCTACTGTTTTGTTAACGCAATGGTCGGGAGCAGCACTGAAATCCCACACTGACTCATGTATTGTTTTACAGTTGCACACCTAAACTGTAGTGTCAGAATAATAAACAGCTGGGATACTCTCTCTGGGCTTCCTGTCCGTCTCTGTCTTCCTCTTCCCTCGGTTTCCGTTAGGGGCATTAAGGAATCAATAACCTTGACAGTCCCATTCATCTGGCCTCTTGGCCTGTAGGTTTGTTGCAATGGAATTCTTTCTTTATTGGAACCGAAAGATTTGGTTTACAATCCAACCATCTGTTCCAAATTTAACATGCCCACTTTTTGGTTTCCATGGCAGCCACTGTATTTCCAGGATTGATGTGTAAAGTGTGGCTTTTTATTTTATGGAGAAAAAGCCAGATAAAACTGTAAATCAGCATTTAATCAAAATGTTCCTCTTATCCGTGAAATAAGCATGTGACCAGTTTCAACTGGACCCCTCAAAGAATCAGAATCAATACGAAGAATCAGGATTGAAATCAGAATAGTTGAAATCATAATAAGTTGAAATCAAAATAAGTTGAATTTAGAATAAGTTGAAGTCAGAATTGTTGAAATCCAAACGATGCCCAACCCTAATATATAATAATAATAATAATAATAATAATAATAATAATAATAATAATATAACCAGAAAGGCCCCAAAGAGAGACAGTGAAGAGAAACCTTGAGTTGCCAGTGTTTTAGGTGCAGCTGGCTGAAAGGTGTGCAGCACACACACACTGCAATGAATCCTCCCTCCTTGAAGCTTGTACTGCTTTTGTGCTTTGTTTCAGGGAGCTGTTGATTCATCTTCATTATAATGTAGACTGTAGTTGGAGATGCTGTTGAACTGTACTGTGTTATACAGAGATGTGTTTCTAATATCCAGCCTATCCTCGTTGATATACATGGGGAGGATAAGGTAATAGGAACACCTGCCACCTCCAAAATGAGCGTCTGGTTGAATCCAATGAACATGATCCTCATAATGAAGGAGGATTTACTGCAGCGCTGCTTTAGTTTTAGCCAGTGGTGGAAGAAGTCCTCGGATCTTTTATTTAAGTATAAGTAACAATACCACAGTGTAGAAGATCTTTGTTACTTTGCATTTAACATGTTACTTTAGTAAAACAACAAAAGCAATGTCAATATATACTTAAAATTCTAAAATGCTTAAATTACTCATTGTGCAACATTTGTCCATTTCAGAATATTGCTCCATTATATCCATTATATATTCCATCATATGTTCCAGCCGGTAAATATTGCTGAATTTAGGGGCTATTCTCGTCAAGAATATTAGACAAAGGAACCCAAGAGCACAACTCAGGAGGCAAAAGGTAGAAGCAAAATGTCTTTTACAGGGTGGCTGTGGCTCAGTGGTAGAGCGGTTGCCTGCCAATTAGAAGGTTGGTGGTTCAATCCCTGGCCCTCCCGTGTCGAAGCGAACCCCTAGTTGCCCCCGATGCTGTGTCTTTGGAGTGTGAATGTGTGTGAGAGATTATCTGATGAGCAGTTGGCACCTTGTACGGCAGCCTCGGCCACAGTGTGTGAATGGTGAATGTATCCTGCTCAACGGTCCTGTCCCTCTCCAGAGAGACCTTGGGTTTTAGACCATGCCTTGGGCTAACCAGCTAGCACGGGACTCATAAACATACAGCATATCATTTCAAGTAAAAAAACAGCTTGCTACTGACAGCACTACAAATGAAAAAAAAGAAAAGAATATAGCTATATGTTCAAATCGACCGGTCCTTTAACACTTGTTGATGGAGAGTGGCTGGACTCTCCGTACTAATGACATGTACCAGAGTCTGGTAGGACCATGCTACATTTTCAAAACGGTTCATTTTAAAATCTTACATGAGAATGTTCTGATATTACCCGTGTGAGGCTGTGTACTATCACCCTAAGGTGAAATGAGTCTGGTTAAACAGGAGGTTTCGTTTTTAGAAGAGACTGAAAAAGAGTTGAAATATAGCTTTAATTAGCAGCCTGAAAAAGATTTGGAATATAGCTTTTAATGGACATTTTCTGGGGGTGGTGTACCATCAGTCTGAGTTAAAATGAGTCCGTCTAAACAGGAGGTCTCATTTTTTTCCTGATCAGCCCGAAAAAGAGTTGAAATATAGCTTTAATTAGCAGCCTGAAAAAGTTGAGACATTTGTCCAGTTTTTTTGTCCATGATTTGTCAGTTTACCCTGACAGGCACACTCTGTTAAAGGTCTCGTGACATGAAAATGTCACTTTATGAGTTTAAAAAAAAAATAATATTCCCCCAGCCTTCCTCTGGCCCCCCCAGTGGCTAGAAATGGTGATAGTATGGTGGTATCTTGTTCTGCCTTTGACAAAATGAAAGTTCAGATGGGCCAATGGGGAATCTTGCTCCTGATGAGGTCATAAGGGGCAAGGTTACCTCCCCTTTCTCTGCTTTGCCCACCCAGAGAAGTTGCCCCCCCATGAGAGAGAGACATCATTTCTTTCAAACGAGCAAAGTGGCAGTTCGTAAGGGCCACACCCCCAGCCTCCACCTAAAGGTACCACTAAGGTCTATTTAAAAGAGACTTCAGATACAGTATTAGGGGACCACAAAGGTCTATATAAAAGAGACTTCAGATACAGTATTAGGGGACCACAAAGGTCTATATAAAAGAGACTTCAGATACAGTATTAAGGACCACTAAGGTCTATATGAAAGCATCCAAAGAGTTTAAGTTTGCATGTGAGGAGACCTAAAGAGAGAAGCCTCCTGCAGTCAGTTAGCTTCAATCAGACGGTGGGTTATCCTTGGTGAACAGCAACATCTAGTGGTCACATTGCATGAAAGGAGGTGCACTTCCCACTGCCTTTAAAATGGGACTATTTTACAACATCACATTTTAATTCTGATTAAACAATTTCCTGCATTCTGATGAATTTGTATGCACCTATTTCTACCGTTTTCTGAATCAATTTATGATGGGAATATCTTTATGTAAAGGGAAACCGATTACAATCCAAATATTAGCACAACTCTAGCTAATTAGAGTTAGCACACATGTATAATTGACTCTTCCCTTATTTGCATTTTTTGTTGGGTAAGTAATCTCCTTAAATGTGCATATGACAGTTATTCACTGCAATGATACATTACTAATTTTAATGAAATAATAAACCCCTGGACTGTAATATTTCAGGTGATTTTGAGCAACATTTCTGCTCACGTTAAAAACTTTGTGCACATTCAAAGTATCAATCTGTGTTCTCTGAGGTTTGGAGAAGTCGTGATATTTGTGGAACTGCATTCCAACTATTCTTATTCTGTTCTTTATTTATTGTGGGAATGCTGTTCCACAGCAATTGAAAGTTTTTGCTGTTGTCTCCACAACTTAAAAAGACAGAGAAAAAAAGGGATTTGAGCTGTGCAACCCTGTGTGTGTATAACAAGCATAGTGTACGCCCAGAATGCACCTGAACACACCTCCCTGTAAACCCAGGGAGTATTATATTATTATTCTGCTTTTCTTATCCAGCCGACCTAAAGATCATCACAGCTTCTAGTAACACCCAGGTGTATGAAGGCAGCCCAGCTTTGCTGCCCTGTGTGGTGTCAGGAGACTACGTCAACATCGGCTGGTCCAGGTAATAATTGTTTGGGTGGGGGGTAAACTTTATACAGGACTTTTACCCAGGAGAGTGGGGTTTGTGTCCAGTTTAAAGAAAAGAAGTAATCAGTCATTGCATAGTTACCCTTCATTTTCATCCTATTTATCCTCGATACTGACAGGAAGTAACTTTACTTCTGGAGTTTAGTTTCAAACTCAGATATCGAACTATTGTAAAAGTTACACAAGCAAAATAATGAAAGGACATTAGGAAACCTTTTTTTTTTCAAAATAAAAGAAAAAAGGGAATTGGGAGTTCACAAAGTTTCCAATGCATAACTGCGGTTGTGTATGTTTGGATTCTGGTACTTTCAAAACAATTCCAATTCCTAAACCGATTCTTGAAAAACTGAAACATGACCTCAAAGAAAGGCTTTTATATATATATTTTTTAAATTGAAAATTATTTAAATTTAACAATATATTAACTTTTTAAAGTTTTTAAATGTAGAATAAGTTAACCTAAGTCAACTAACGCACAAGTACAATAATTTAACAATAAATAAGTTACACTGTTAACAGGTAACAAACTAAATGTTGTGTTGGTAAGGTAACCAGAGCCCAGCGGGAAAATATGGCATTTTAAAAGTCGCCCACATTTACGGTAGCTATCTAACGGTACATTACAGAGAAAGTGTAGTCTACCGAGAAAGGGAGGTACGTCCAGCTGGGAGGAGGCCTCAGGGAAGACTCAGGACTAGGTGGAGGGACGTCCAGCTGGGAGGAGGCCTCGGGGAAGACCCAGGACAAGGTGGAGGAATTATATCTCCAACCTGGCCTGGGAACGCCTCGATCTCCCAGTTGGAGCTGGTTGATGTGGCTCGGGAAAGGGAAGTTTGGGGTCCCCTACTGGAGCTGCTGCCCCCGCGACCCGATACCGGATAAGCGGATGAAGATGAATGGATGGATGGATGGATGGATACTTACCAGATGTAAATGGGCTGTATTTATATAGCGCTTTTCTAGTCTTAATAACTACTCAACCATTCACCATTCACACACATTCACACACTGTGGCCGAGGCTGCCCTACAAGGTGACACCTGCTCATCAGATAAACACTCACACACATTCACACTCCGATGGCGCAGCATCGGGGGCCCTCTCCTTCAACATGGGACTGTAGGGCCAGGGATTGAGCAACCAATGTTCCAATTGGCAGGCAACCGCTCTACCACTGAGCCACAGCCACCCTCAACAGATCTTTAGCTCAATTACCAAAGATGGCTTATATTTGCCATTTACCCCTGTGAGATCGCATTTGTATCAGGAAATAAAATTCAATTCTAAAAAGGTAAAGAAATATAAACAAGATTTTTTGATAATTTTTGGTGCTTATTTCTTAGAAGTTAATCATAACAAGTGAAAGTTTTTTAAATGTAACAAGTAATGTAACATACTGTGTGTACACACACACACACACACACACACACACACACACACACACACACACACACACACACACTAGGCCCAGTTAGGATGATTGAATGATTCTCAATAATGTTTCATAGCACCTACAATTATTACACTTGGGTCCAGTAGACCCAAACACCTCATATATAATAGTTATGCTGAAGGGGGGTGTGCAGTATGCAGTCATTGAAAATAAGTGAATTTGTATGTTGTTAACAAAAAATTAGCCAAGGCCAATGAGTTTGAGTTAGAAGACATTACAAATAGCAATGTCCCACGTACCTGAACACCACACCAGGGTTAATTATATCCTGATGAAGCCAATATGACTCTAATCCACTGCCGGTTTATTGGACTTAATTATCTATTGGGACAATAAATACATAGCCCTACGATTCCCGATGGCCTGTGTATTACAACCAATCAACAGCATGGCTGATTTGGCAAGAGCACCTCAATCTCACAATCACTGAATCATGTTTCTTTCCCATTTTTCTGTTTCATGTTTGGCCATCAAGGGATCCTTTACAAGGCTGGAATATCCATTAATTGGTTGGTTATTAGGACAAATATGAGATATTCTTGGGAGGAGGGTGAGGCTTGTGCACAACCACATAAGGCAAAAGCATAAACGAGAAGAGTCTGTACAGGTGTGGACCGCATGGTGTTATGAATCAAAATGTTTTTGCATGCAAACATTTTGACTTTTTGGCGCACAAAATCTTTCAGAATAGAATCCAAGCAGAGTTTTATGAAGGAGGCCCCTTGTTGGAAGAAACTGAGGAAATGGTTGACACAACTTGGGTTAGGGTTAGCCTAACAAGATTAGCTCTAGATTGCTGTTTTAAGTCAAAATTCTCTCTTGTTAGAGAATTTTGACTTAAAACCGTCAAAAAAATCAGGGAAATTGCTCTGAAATATTTAGAGTTTATTTTGTGTTTATTGGAGAAAAATAATCCTCCATCTCCATGTTAACTTCTGTTGATTAAAACTGTTAAAACTGAAATATATAAAGTGTTTTCCCCCTTTCTGATTTCTTATTTTTTTGCATGTTTGTCACACTTAAATCAGAATCAGAAGGGTTTTATTGACAACTATATTATTTTACACATACAAGGAATTTGTTCTGGTGTTGGTGCACATCGCACATTCAAAACAAAACTAGAAATAAAAAGAGCATCACAACATGAAAGTCCAGTGGCCTGAAGAGCCAGAAGTGGACAGTGGAGAGAGTCAGTGGGGGCCGTTTTGAAAAGGTGAAGGGGAAAAAAAACTGTTCATGTGGTGTGAGGTTTTGGTCCTGATGGACCTCAGCCTCCTGCCGGATGGGAGTAGCTCAAAGAGTTTGTGGCTGGGGTGGGGTGGGGGGGTCAGCCACTATTTTCCCAGCACACTTTAGAGTCCTGTTAGCGTGTAGGTCCTGGAGTGGCGGCAGATTTCAGCCAATCACCTTCTCTGCTGATGGAATGACACGCTGCAGTCTGCCCTTGTCCTTGGCAGTGGCAGCAGCGTACCAGATGGCGATGGAGGATGTGAGGACAGTCTGCCTTTGTCCTTGGCAGTGGCAGCTGTGTACCAGATGGTGATGGAGGATGTGAGGACAGTCTGCCTTTGTCCTTGGCAGTGACAGCTGTGTACCAGATGGTGATGGAGGATGTGAGGACAGTCTGCCCTCTTCCTCGGCAGTGGCAGCAGCGTACCAGATGGTGATGAAGGATGTAAGGATGGACTCAATGATGGCTGTGTAGAAGTGAAATATTCATTGTCTTTGACAGGTTGAATTTCTTCAGCTGCTGCAGGAAGTACATTCTAAATCTGTGTGTCTCTATCATGTTTGTCTCTAACCTGTCTGTCCTCCTGTAGGACCGGGTCTTCACCAGTCCTGCCAGTCTTGTCTTTGTATACCTGCTGTGTCGGGCGGCGGTGGACCTGCACGCCGTCTTCCTCACCTGTCTCTACCTGAGCTACTCATACCTGGGCAGCTCGTACCTACCCACTCAAACCCTTCCTGCTGGAGGCCAGCTACAATGCATCCTGGGAGTCCAGTCGCGATACATTCTGGGAGAGAGCGCTGCATCTGATTGACAGGCTGAGCACTGACCTGCAGCAGCTCAACGCCGAGCCGCACTTCTTTACCGAGATGTTTCAGGATCTGAAAAAAGAGGGAGAGGGCGAAAGGGGGAGAGAAGGAGAGGGAGAACGTGGGAAAGAAAGAGAGGGAGAAAGTGGGAGAGAAAAATGGGGAGATAGAAAGGGAACAAGCAGGAGAGAGAAAGAGGAGGAGAAAGAGAACAATGGAGGAAACAGCATAAATGATCTGGATTGTTAAAGAGAAGAAAAGAGGAGACCACAGGATTTACACCGCTAAGTTTTGGTTTAAAAAGGAATATCTTCTGCTACATTTCCCCCTCTCATTTCCCCCTGCTCTGGTGTTTTCCCGTCTCATTCCCCCTGCTCTGGTGTTTCCCCCTCTCATTCCCCCTGCTCTGGCATTTTCCCCTCTCATTCCCCCTGCTCTGGCATTTTTCCCTCTCATTCCCCCTGCTATAGTGTTTTCCCCTCTCAGTCCTTGTGTTCTGGTGTTTCCCCCTCTCATTCTCCCTACTCTGGCGTTTTCCCCTCTCATTCCCCCTGCTCTGGATCACTTTTCAGAGTGTCAGAGAAGTAGCCTTGTTTTGAGATTTGTGACAATGCATTTTACAGCTTACCCAAGAGGATTTAAAAAAACTTTATTCATGTTATTTATAATGAGTTTTTCAACACATAAAGGAACACCCTGAATACTTCAGTTCATCACAAACATTCAGCATTAAGACTCCTGGGGGTCTCTGCGCAGGCAGTATTTTTGGCAAAGTCTTAATAATTTGCATAGCTTGTAAATACTCAAAGTAGAAGTAGGCTACCTTTAGGGCTGCACGATTATGGCCAAAATGTTGTCACATAGTCTATTTAGAACTGCTTTCACATACATATTTTGCTACATTCCTCTTATGTTGAAGTTTATGTTGTATGCCCGTTATCTACCCAACAAAATATCAACGCAGATTTCGGTACCTCATTACCGTGACACTTAAATGTCTGCGCTGCTCTCTGATGCTCCAAGACAGACGTTAGAGGAACAGATACATGGCTGCATGTCATGCTAGGAAACATAAATAACATGTTGCACAGCAGGTAATGTTAACGTTAGCTACAGTAGGAACTGGATTAACAAGAAAACATAACTGTTGTACTGTGACTATATTTCACTGTAGAGGATTGCAACAGTGGGGTGTACAGTCTGCTGCTAAAGCTACTAGCCAGGGCTCCACACTAACTTGTTGCCACGGTTACATTGGTGCTACTGTTTAAAAGTGTGTGTCTGAACTGAGACCTGACATTTCATGGCTCAAAGTCTTATGCTGTTGCGTGCCCACCACATGGATAACACCTGTAATTTGGCCTTCTTCCCTTTTGCCCTTGGCTAAAGCAGCTTGCCACACTCCTTAGCATCAACATCCTCCAAAAGTGAGCTAAATGTTCAGTTAGGGTTAGGGTCAGCAGCCACTTTTCAATATAAGATCACTTATTAAAACAGATTGGGTTTAAAATAAAACACAAAGACAGGGTTTCCTTCCCTGTTTGATAATACACAGCTGCGACACATGTAAATGAAAATTATCTGAAATAAATAGCCTAGTATATATTAAAAAATCATTTCTGAGAAAGCTCCTTAACTTGTTTTCAACAACAATAACAGACTGCTTAAACGAGATAGGGAGAGAAGATGAGTGCGATGGACTGAAGCGTATGCTACTCACAGAGCGTCAGAGTGACGGCTGACTCATTATGAATGGGTCCAGCACAGGTCAAATGGCAGGTCAGCAGAATTACACTCGTGAAACGTTTGTATTGTCTACAGACTGTTAATAATATATAGTCCATGGTATCGACACTCCGCTGCATGGCTTTACAGAACAAATGGGTTATGTAACGCATGTAAAAAAACAAAAATGAATGATGCATTTAAAATATTGCTCGATCACGCTCATTTTAATCGTGATTAAAATTTGATTAATCGTGCAGCCTTAGGTACCTTAAATGTGTAGTACTCATGTTCACAGTATTATAGTAAATATAAATAGTTACATTCCCTTGGTGTAGAGGCAGTAAACATGACCTTTTCACAGACACGAAAGAAGAATACTTCTATAGTTTTCTTCTATAGTTCTATAGTTCTCTTCTGCACTTCTATAGTTCTCTTCTATACTTCTAAAGTTCTCTTCTAAAGTTCTATAGTTCTCTTCTACACTTCTATAGTTCTCTTCTATACTTCTATCGTTCTATAGTTATCTTCTATATTTCTATAGTTATCTTCTATAGTTCTATAGTTCTCTCTACACTTCTATAGTTCTCTTCTATACTTCTATAGTTCTCTTCTATACTTCTATCATTCTTTAGTTATCTTCTATACTTCTATAGTTCTCTTCTACACTTCTATAGTTCTATAGTTTTGTTCTGTGGATAACTGACATTAGCCCTGCTATTTTAACTACATCTTTGGGAAATTACATGTTTTTAACTTTAAATACATTTCTGTATTTTAACATTTGCAATGTTTGAAATAAATTATATTTTGCAAGTGTGTGTGGCTGAATAAACAGCAATACTTATGTAGGATATAATGAAATACATTTCTATAAAATCAAAAATGGTATAATGTAAAGTAAGTATAATTAAAAACCCTTTGAAAGTTTAAATGTATTAATACCGTTATTAATTATAATGGTTATAATTATGAATAAATATTGTTTAACAGATTATTTTTGTCTGTTTTGTGTAAAGCTTTTTGTGACTGTTGTTAAAAGAAACTAGGTTTATTTATATATTTACTTAATATTAAAAAGACACAGGTAAAGGTTAGAAGTTCTGTTTAAATGAAATCATTAAAGACCTAATATAATATATAACATATTTTTCAACAGCATTATTTGAAACATATTTTATTGACGTAAATGTAAATAGCCCCGCCCCTTCTGGGCCTCCGTAGATCTCCTTTATATAGCCCCGCCCCTCCTGGCTCCTGTAACTTCAGAGCCGCGAAATCAGAAGAATAAACGGCAGTGATTCAGGCAGAATATTCGCCCTCCCTAAATTACCGTTTTTTCGGACCAAAATGAGCCTCTTACCGCTGGAACCGTGGCGATACTAACGGAGATATTTCAGTGAAAGTCTAGAGGCAGAAACGGAGACGTTTCGGTTAGTTTTGTGTATTTGTGTCGACTTCAAAGAAACTTCAAAGAAAGTGTGTTTTCACCGCCGAGTGAACACCAATCAGCAGATTAACTGTTTAAGTTACTGTACAGTTCCTCTACAAAGAGGAGAAAACTCTTCTTCCTCCATGTTAACTTCACTTACAAATACTTAATTATGTATTTGATTTTTTTTATGAATAATTTAGACTTTATTTTTAAATTTAACATGGCCAATTGTGATTGGCTGTTGCTTTTTTTTTAATGTAACGTTGCAACGTTAAAGTTGTTTCCGGGCTTAGTTTTTTTCTTTTTTTCCTTTTTTAATCTAATGATGCAGGTGACGTGTGTTGGTGTATGTGTGTGTCTGAGTGTGTGTGCGTGTGTCGGTGAATGTGTGTGCGTGTCGGTGTGCTGTGTGCGCGTCGGTGCATGTGTCTGTTGGTGATTGTGTCTGTGTGTCTCTATTGGTGAGTGTGTGTCTGTGTGTCTCTCTGTTGGTGAGTGTTTGTTGGTGAATATGTGTGTGTCGGTGTATATGTCTCTCTGTATGTGTGTGCGTGTGTCGGTGTATATGTCTGTGTGTGTGTGTGTGTGTGTGTGTGTATGTATGTGTTGTCTCTGTTTGTGTCTGTCGGTGACTGTGTGTATCTATGTGTGTGCCTTTGTGTGTGTGTTGGTGTCTCTGTTTGTGTCTGTTGGTGACGGTGTGTTGGTGTATCTGGATGTGTCTCCGTTTGTCTGTTATCTGTGTGTGCGTGCGTGTGTCTCTGTGCGTGTATCTGTCTGTGTTTGCGTGTGTGTGTATCTGTGAGTGTGTGTGTGTGTGTGTGTGTCTGTCTGTTTGCATGTGTGCGTGTATTTGTCTGTGTTTGCGTGTGTGTGTGTGTGTGTGTGTGTGTGTGTGTATCTGTCTGAGTGTGTGTGGGTGTGTGTGTCTGTCTGTTTGCATGTGTGTGTATCTGTGTAAGTGTGTCTTTTGTGTGTCGGTGTGTGTGTGTGTGTCTGTGCGTGTCTGTCTGTTTGCATGTGTGTGTGTATATCTGTGTGAGTGTGTGTCTGTGAGAGTGTGTGTTGGTGAATGTGTGTGTGTATCTGATGAGCAGGTGACACCTTGTAAGGCAGCCTCGTAACAGTGTATGAATGTGTGTGATGGTGAATGGTTCCTGTACTATGGAAAAGAGCTTTGAGTCGTCGTTAAGACTAGAAAAACGCTTCATTAATACAGTCCATAGAGAGATATATCTATCAGTCTGTTACCTTCTGATTACTAAGATAACAGTGTATAGGTGATATATATCCGCTTGGGTCAGTTATGTTTATGTATGCAATGTGTTTGTGTTGTTGAATCCCACAGAAGAAGAAGAACACTAACCCGGTCTGATAGAAGAAGATCAACAGACTACATGATGGAATTCATTAATTCTCTCATCAGGTAAGAAGAAACCAGCTGATCATATTTCTTTTTAATGAAACCATATCTGATCTTGTCTCATCTTGTTTTTTTGAAACTATATCTGATCATGTCTCATCTTGTTTTTATGAAACCATATCTGATCATGTCTCATCTTGGTTGGAATTTCAGGTAGATCTACAAAAGTAAGTTCCATTTTTATTCTTTGTTGTTCTTTCTCCCTCTCTCCTTTCTCTCTCACTCTCTCCAGGGGTCCAGACGGCAACCATATGGTTTCATTTTGCATCCATTAAACGTAGAAACACATTAAAGTACCATTAAAAACGATCATGATGAAAATTAAACGGGCTAAAAAGAATATACACATAGAAGAATAAAAGTTACAGTGATTAAGAAATTAATAATTATAATTTTTATTGGTTGTAGGGACGGGTTCAGGAGGAGAGAGCGTTGGGGGCCAATGTGCTCCTAGTGAAAAAGTTAGTCTGGAGCCCTGCTTTCTCTTTCACACTTTATCACTCTTGCTTTATCTCCTCTCTCCCCTCCCGTTCTCTCTCTATCTCTTTTTCTATCTCTCAATCTCACTATGTCTCTCTTTGCTGCTCTGTGTTACTTTAACACATCTTTTGGATGTTACATCTCTCATGGCTGCCGTGCCATCCTGTCTCTGATTATCTCTCATGGCCGCCGTGCCTTCCTATCTCAGATTATCTCTCTCATGGCCGCCGTGCCTTCCTATCTCAGATTATCTCTCATGGCCGCCATGCCTTCATATCTCTGATTATCTCTCTCATGGCCGCCGCGCCTTCCTATCTCTGATTATCTCTCATATGGCCACCGTGCCATCCTGTCTCTGATTATCTCTCATGGCCGCTGCGCCTTCCTATCTCAGATTATCTCTCATATGGCCGCCGTGCCTTCCTATCTCAGATTATCTCTCTCATGGCCGCCGTGCCATCCTGTCTCTGATTATCTCTCATGGCTGCCGCGCCTTCCTATCTCAGATTATCTCTCATATGGCCGCCGTGCCTTCCTATCTCAGATTATCTCTCTCATGGCCGCCGTGCTTTCCTATCTCAGATTATCTCTCATGTCCGCCGTGCCTTCCCATCTCTGATTATCTCTCTCATGGCCGCCGTGCCTTCCCATCTCTGATTATCTCTCTCATGGCCGCCGTGCCTTCCCATCTCTGATTATCTCTCTCATGGCCGCCGTGCCATCATTATCTATAGTCTATCTGTTCATCAGCTTGGATCAATGTTGGTGCTGTGTTTTTTTTCAGGTAGCTCTACTAAAAGTAAGTGCCATTATTATTTCATTTGTTGTGTTATTGGCCGTGCCATGGCTATCTCTCTCTCTCTCTCTCTCTAAAACATTGTCTTATTTTATCCTGTGTTTGGCCGCCATGCCTTTCTGTCTCTGATTATCTCTCTCATATAGGGCTGGGCGGTATATCGACATATTTAACAATTCCACATTTTGCTGTACGAATGTAATTGGCTCAGAAATATAACATAAGTGTTTCTTTCAGTCAAATTAAAGTTTAGAATGAATCCCAGGAAACTTCTTTTGGTAATATCTCTGTCATGTGTCCCAGATAAAGTTGCCAGAGCATGTCCACTGGCTTGAGTCAGGTACAGCTCAGGGTATTTGAAGTTCCTCTGGCAACAAGTAATAGCTGCTGCTAGCATAGCTTTAGCACATGGGTGCTTTACTTATATAATTACAATTAGGCACATCTAAACAAAATCAACAATTACCATCAACAGTAACTTAACAAATGTTAACTACCAATTTATTTATTATGAGAAGCAATGAAGGATGTTCACTACAGTGTCATCATTTATGGAAGCATTACTAATTTAACAAAAACAATATGAGATTAAAAGCAACAAACTACATGACTCTACCACGTGGGGGTGCTTTGGTGGATTTTTGACGTTAGAAAGTGGACTTGACTAGGAAACACAATGAGCGTGTTGACTGGGAGGAATCAAACGGGGAAAACCTGTCTTCAGACATAGTTTGAGCGGCCTTTATAAAACAAATGTTGATGTTGCTTTGATTTACAACTGAACATTAAGGCCATGTTGGAGATAATTCTCTAAATTTAGAGTTATATTGAGTATAACAATTCTGCCAAAATTCCTCAGATACAATGTTTGGTCCATGCTGTCCAGCCCTACTCTCATGGCCGCCGTGTCATCATTATCTATCATCTCTCTGCTTCCATCTGTTCATCACCATCTATCATCTCTCTGCTTCTATCTGTTCATCACCATCTATCATCTCTCCTTCCATCTGTTCATCACCATCTATCATCTCTTTGCTTCCAACTGTTAATCACCATCTAGCATCTCTCTGCTTCTATCTGTTCATCACCGTCTATCATCTCTCTGCTTCCATCCGTTCACCATCTATCATCTCTCTGCTTCCATCTGTTCACCATCTATCATCTCTCTGCTTCTCTTGGTTCATCACCATCTATCGTCTCTGCTTCTCTCTGTTCATCACCATCTATCATCTCTCTGCTTCTATCGGTTCATCACCATCTATTGTCTCTCTGCTTCCATCTGTTCATCACCATCTATTGTCTCTCTGTTCATCACCATCTATCATCTCTCTGCTTCCATCGGTTCATCACCATCTATCATCTCTCTGCTTCCATCGGTTCATCACCATCTATCATCTCTCTGCTTCCATCGGTTCATCACCATCTATTGTCTCTCTGCTTCCATCTGTTCATCACCATCTATCGTCTCTCTACTTCCATCTGTTCATCACCATCTATCGTCTCTCTGCTTCCATCTGTTCATCAGCTGGGATCAATGTTGGTACTCTGTTTTTTTTCAGGTAGATCTACTAAAAGTAAGTGCCATTATTATTTTAAGTATTTGTTATTTTCCGCCGTGATAGATCTATCTATCTATCTATCTATCTATCTATCTATCTATCTATCTATCTATCTATCTATCTATCTATCTATCTATCTATCTAACTATCTATCCTGCTGTGTGTTACATTAACACACATCTACTACTAGAAGCTATATTTCTCTTTCTTCTAAAAACATGATACCTCTCATTTCCTTCTGTGTTTTGTTTGTGGCCGCTGTGCCTTCCTGTCTTTGATCATCTCTCTCATGGCCGCCGTGTCATCATTACTATCATCTCTGTTCATGAGCTTTGATCAATGTGGGTGCAATAATATTTTGTTGAGGTAGATCTACTAAAAGTAAGTGCCATTTTTGTTGTCGTTAAGTATTTGTGTTCTTGGCTGCCGTGCCGCAACTATCATGGCCACCGTGCCACATGTATCACTCTGTCTTTCATGGCTGCTTTTTTTTTTAGTTTAAATGAAAAATGCTTGTGTATTTTATTAGCTAAAGTGCTACAGCATTTGACTGATGGTCATTTTTGATTTAGTTTAGATGTGCCAAATTGTAAGTATAGAAGTGATTATTGGTCTGACTGTCGTGCCTAGGTTATGCTTTTGTTGGTATTTGTCCCTTTACATGTTATTAGTAACACAAATTGGTTAGGGTTAAGGGATGAAGTTGGATGTGGGTAGGGGTACCGGTAGCTGTTCAGAATGCCAACAGGACATTCCTAGATATTATAGTATGGTTTGCACTTGGCTGATGTGTAACACATTAACACATCTTTGGATGTTACATCTCTACATTGCACACACTCTTTCTACTTCAGACTGAAAGGTTTTGCTCATTCCTGCAGAAGCTGTAGTTCTCGTTCTTCTAAGAACATGATACTACTTCTGTGTCGTGTTTTTGGTCGCTGTGCCCTCCTATGTCTGATTATCTCTCTCAAGCTAACTTTAAAGTTTTTAAGAATTACAGACCAATACAAATGGCTTAAATGAACTGACATCAGTTATATGGCTTACAATTGTCAAAGACACACACGATCTCAACTGGTTATCCTCCAGACAGCTAGTCTCTTTCTTTTCTCTCACTTGCTTCTCCGTGTGGCGTGGATACCCGCTCGTGGTGTGAGGCGCGTGTCCGCACTATTCTCCGACATGCACTCAGTCACACCTGATAGAGGACCTTTAGTACAAAACTAAATTAACAAGCCAATTTTGTAAAATGTAAGGAGTAGAAAGTACCGATATTTCATGTTAAAATGTAAGGAGTAAAAGTAAAAGTCGCCAGAAAATGTTTTAGCATGGACAGTCCCCCCCTGTGTTTTATTGTCAAGTGTTTCAGCACCATGGACAGTCCCCCTGTGTTTTAGTGATAGTGCTGTTTCAGCACCATGGACAGTCCCCCCCTGTGTTTTAATGGTAAAGTTGTGTCAGCACCATGGACCGTCCCCCCTGTGTCTTAATGACAAAGTGGTGTCAGCACCATGGACAGTCCCCTTATTTGTTTTACTGACAATTATGTTTCAGAACCATCAATAATCCCCCCGTATTTAGTGTCAAGTGTTTAAGCACCATGGACAGCCCCCCCTGTGTTTTAGTGACAATGCTGTTCTAGAACCATGGACAGTCCCCTGTGTTTTAGTGATAATGCTGTTCCAGGCCCATGGACAGTCCCCGCCTGTGTTTTAATGTCAAGTGTTTAAGCACCATGGACAGTCCTCTCCCCTGTGTTTTAGTGTCAAGTGTTTAAGCACCATGGACAGTCCTCCCCCCTGTGTTTTAGTGTCAAGTGTTTAAGCACCATGGACAGCTCCCCCTGTGTTTTAGTGTCAAGTGTTTAAGCACCATGGACAGCCCCTCCTGTGTTTTAGTTTCAAGTGTTTAAGTACCATGGACAGTCTCAATCTGTGTTCTAGTGATAAGGCTGTTTCAGCACCATGGACAGTCCCCCAAGTTTTAATTACATGGCTATTTTCAGAACAATGGACAGCCCCCTGTATATTTAATGTTAAGTGTTTTAGCACCATGGACAGTGCCTCCCATCCTGTGTTTTAGTGATAATGTTGTTTCAGCACCATGAACAGCCCCCCTGTGGTTTAGTAATACTGTTTCAGCACCATGGACAGTCCCACCCTGTATCTTAATTGTAAAGCTGTGTCAGCACCATGGACAGCCCCTCCTTTGTTCTAGTGATAATGATGTTTCAGTACCATGCACAGTCCCCCCTATGTTTTAGTCTCAAGTGTTTAAGCAACAAGGACAGTCCCCCTCCGTGTTTTAGTGACAAAGCTGCTTCAGCACCATGGATAGCTCATCCTATGTTTTAATAACTGGACTGTTAAAATTGCAGAATATGTTTTAGTTGCTGACTGCCTAGGCTCTGTGTCAGCATCATGAACATTTCTGTATTTTAATGATAAGGCTGTTTCAGCACCATGGACAGTCCCCCAAGATTTACTTACATGGCTGTTTTCAGAACAATGGACAGTCCCCCTGTATTTTTAGTGTCAAATGTTTAAGCACCATGGACAGCACCCCCTCATCCTGTGTTTTAGTGTCAAGTCTTTAAGCACCATGGACAGTCCCCCCGTGTTAGTGTCACCAATCACCAATATCAGTTCCTGATAAATATATAGTAGAATCATCCGCAAACATCGAGATGCACGCTTTATCTAAAACAGATGGTAAATCATTCGTAAAGATTGTGTAAAGAAGTGGCCCAAGACAACTTCCCATGTTCCACAAGCCTTACTTTTGATAAACTTCCATTGAAGTAAACTATTTGTCTCCTGTCAGTCAATTAACTTTCCATCCATAATAGTTTGTGAATAACCATAATATTGCAATTTTTTTATCAGTAAGTTGTGCTCAATTATATCAAATGCTGCTGTAAAATCAAGCATTACAGCACCTATTTTCCTCTTGTCAATATCCTTAAACCATTCATCAACCATGAGTCAGGGCAGTAGCTATTGAGTGTTTTCCTCTATATGCATGCTGAAAAACTGTAATTAAATTATTTAAATATAAAACTCAATCTGTTCATAAACAATTCTTTCCATTATTTTACCAAGAATTGGTAATACGCTTATTGGTCTACTGTTTGATTGAGAGAAAGGCATTTTCTTATTCTTTATTTTATTATTTTACATAATTTCCATGCTTGCAAACATGTTTTCCATGAAACAGATATTAGTTATGTTAGTGATAACAGGAGCAATGGTTGAAATTACTTGCTTAATCAATTTATATTCGAGATAGTCCACACCAGGTGGTATGATTTTACAATTCATCAGAAGTATTTCAACTCTTAAGACACTGACACTCTTAGATGTAAAGCTACATATTTTACTTCCATGATCCTATTTACCAATGTTTTTGACAAGTCCGTGTTGTGTAGCGTGTTTTTTTTAAGCACCATGGACAGTCCCCCCCTTTGTTTTAGTGATTCAGCACCATGAGCAGCCTCCCCATCTTTTAGTGTCAAGTGTTTCAGCGCCATGGACAGTCCCCCCCTGTATTTTAGTGAAAATACCGTTTCAGCACCATGGACAGTCCCCCCTGTGTGTTAATGATAATTGTGTTTCAGCACCATGGACAGTCCCCCTTTCTTTCAGTGTCAAGTGTTTCAGCTCCATGGACAGTCCCCCTGTGTTTTAGTGATAATGCTGTTTCAGCACCATGGACAGTCCCCCCTTTCTTTTAGTGTCAAATGCTTAAGCACCATGGACAGTGCCCCTCGTGTTTTAGTGTCAAGTGTTTAAGGACCATGTACAGTCCCCCCTGTATTTTAGTGATAATGCTGTTTCAGCACCATGGACAGTCCCCCCTGTAATTTATTGATAATGTTGTTTCAGCACCATG
Source organism: Percina caprodes (assembly GCA_013375575.1). Taxonomy (NCBI): domain Eukaryota; kingdom Metazoa; phylum Chordata; class Actinopteri; order Perciformes; family Percidae; genus Percina; species Percina caprodes. The sequence goes on along the minus strand of JABXJD010000862.1, from coordinate 47,345 downwards.
AACATTGGACAGCAAACAGGTGGGGCTCATTGCTTCTCGGCCTTTTGGCTAAGATCAAGTGACGGAGGATACACGTTGACGGCAAATTGAGACATGGCGGCAGGAGGAGCGCCGGAGCAGCCAATCCCGAAAGTTGGTCTGAGATGCATGCTGCGGTTCCAGGTGGATAATGAAGAGTAGTTTTCGTCACGTGTTTTTTGCTGCGCCTGAAGGTCGACGACGTCTACTGCATCCAGTGGAATCCGCAGGCTGTTGATGTCACTTTCCGGACGGAGGATGTCTATGGAAGAGTGGCAGAGTGCTGCAGAGAAGAAACTGGTGTGAGGCATCTTGCATACTACAAAGTTTTGAACCTGGACAGGCCTAATTTCAGGATGGTCTCTGTTCATATGTACAACTTCTTTGTGACTGTCCTAGCATTGGCTGCCTTTCTTGGGAGGTACAGCGAGGTTGTGTCGAGTGCTAGATATGTGAAGGATCCTATGGGGTTTTGGACTGGACGGCAGCAGTTTCAGGTTTTGCTGAAACCTGATCCGGAGGGACCTGGCGGCTGCAAACATCCACTTGCACAGTTCAGTCTTGGAGGAGATCGTGGTTATCTTTTCTACTCTAGACAACTGGCCTTTTGCAGGAGATGCAAGCAGTCTGGTCATGTGGAGGCGGGCTGTACAGGAGCGGGCTGCCGTTTCTGTGGACAGGTGGGCAATGAGGCCTACAATTGTACTATCCCTAGAGCATGTCATGAATGCAGGGGTTTGGACCACCTCTACAGGACATGTCCAGGACGTCGGAGGAGTTTTGCTGAGGCGACCCGGGCTGCTGGGGTGTCAGAAGGGTCCAAGGAGTCAGGTCGTGGAATTGACTGTGCAAATTGTTTTCCAGGGAAGCTGGTGGCAGTGGAGCCCGTCCTGGGTAGTGAGGCAAGTGGAGGGCGGGAGGCTGTTCGGGTGGAGGCAAGTTTGGAGGATGCGACCGGAGGAGGGACGTTACTTCAAGGGCAGGATGCGGTCATCTTGGGAGAGGTAGAGGGGGAGCCTCGGGTGTCATCTGTAACTGAGGGGGGGTTTGGTTTTTTTATGGTTTGGTGGCGGGTTGACAGCTCCCTGTGTTTTTTTCGGATCATGTTGGGCTTCTGTATGACGTATGCTCGATGATGCCAGTTTTTGGCCCTGGGTACTGGCGTCTTAATATCAGTATTTTGGAGGAGGCGGTTTTTGAACGTTTTTTTCGGGTGTTTTTTAGTGGTCTGCTAGGTCTCAGACCAATGTGCTCTGGAGTGATAGAGTGGTGGGAGGTAGCCAAGGAGCGTGTAAAGTTGTTTTTGTATCCGGTATTGTTGAAGAAAGGTGAGGGTGGCGCGGAGGGAGCTGCTTCGCCTGCAGTACCTCCTTGAGCTCGAGTATGCCAGGAGAAACTGTGGTGACATTGTGAATCAGGGGGTTTGTGGCTCCCTGAAGGAGCGATTTGAGGGTGGTTTATGAGGGTAGGGCACAAGCATACTGCGTGTTCGTAGTGCTTATCTTGAGGGTGCCGCGACATGTTCTGCAGCGTCCTTTTCCTCTATAAGGGCTGACTGGGCGAAGAAGGTGGTTATTGGGGTGATGGACGAGCAGGGCAGGGTTGTGGATGGTGATGTTGAGATGGTGCGAGTGGCCACTGACTATTTCCGCATGCATTTTCGGGAACGGGAGATAGAGGTGGAGGGGGTGAGGTTTTTGGATGCACTGACCCAAAGGGTTCCTTCTGACATTGCGCAGGCTAAGGGGGCTCCAATCACCCTTGTGGAGCTTGAGGGGGCTCTGAGGGGCATGAACAAGCGGAAGGTGGTAGTTGGTTTCTGGTCTTTGGCTGACATGGGAAATGGTGGACCGTGGGGTGGGTTTGGGGAGTGAAAAATTCCTTCCGTGGTTGATTATTAGTATTGTGAAGAGGAACTTGTGGTGGGCTAGGCAAGACCTGGTTAAGAAGAACAGGGATGATGGGGTGGTGGGGGTGACAAGGCGGGTGGTTTGATTTGAAGGGCAGAATCAAAAGGGACATTGTGAAGGCATTATGCCTTGGAGAGGTGGAAAGGAGGGTTAGGGTGGGAATGGTAACATCATGCAGTTTTTGGGTGTCTGGTTTGTTTTGTTTATGGTTTGGTATAGGTTGTGTGGGGTTGAGGGTAGGTTGTGCATTGTATTATTGATTGTATTGTGTGTTCTGTTGAATCTTGTGTTTTGATAAACTTTAAAAAAAAAAAAGTCTGTTCTTCTCAGTTTAATATCTGATATGTCCTCTATCAGGGGGCAACGCATTAAATGGATATTTAGCAAGGGGAGTTAAAAAAAAGGGCTTGCTCCATTCACTCCATACATCAACCCAGTATTGCAGCGCTTCCGGGAATGGCGCACCCTTCTTCTGTCTTGTGGGGAAAAAAATGACGATGCACGTGGAGTTGCCCGTTACTCAATATATCAATGGACCTCAAGAGACATGCGTCGCAATGGCCAGAAGATGTTGCAAAAGCCGCTCGGTTTGACTGAACGATCTGTGAAACCTCTTTGGGCTCCTGGTATCAAAACGTTGTTATAATACATGACAACATCAAGATGAAGCCATACAAAAGTGCAGCGAGAGTTGGACTATTGATTGGCAGAAAAACAGCAGAGACAAAATATAGGCCCTGTGACAATAGGTGTGGCCTTGGATTTGGAAAGCGGCACACCAAGTGAGGCTTACCGCGAGGGTTGGGACTGGGACGACTAGGGTTTTTGGCTGCTCTTGAGTAGAGGCCTGTACTTACTCTGGTTTCTCTTCAAAATGCACAAGTCTTTCGCTTACTAAATACTTCCGTGGAGCTGACCGCTGATGAGTTGAAATTATTTTTGGTGGGCTTTGCTGTTTGGCTGAGCCTTTTGTACTTGTGAAAAACAAATGTGTTGTCCTAGAGGAGACTTGCGTTCTTAACAGCAGATAAAAAGTGAAAGCTTGGGAGTTGTAGTAATAATAGTTGAAATACTCAGGAAATCATAGGTCCAGACGACTGCTTTCCTGTACTCTGCTGGATTACAGCCTTGACCAAACAAGAACGGTACGTGTGTTTTATTAAGCATGTTTTATTTTGTGAATTTTAGATCCGTGTTTTACTTTGTTTTTGCTTCCTTGGTTTTTTAGATGGTTTTAGGTGTTTTAGCTTCTTTTATACCTTTTTATAGCGTGGTGCCTCCACCGTGTCGGCCAACCATGCCGGCATGCGGAGGCACCACAGTGTCCAATTTTCATTTAAAGAAAATGAACCCCTGGTAATATCAAGGCCGGCCTTCTCCAGGAGGCTTGTCCAGAAAATCTTTAAATTCCCCCCAGAAGATATAAACTGTATCTTTACTTTGCCGTTTAATAAAGGTTTTGATATAAGCTTTTGTTCCGCTGCCGTGCTGAGAGAATTTTGGATAGGTTTTGAAAATGCAAAACCCCAGTTTGCTGCATTTAATGTTGAGAAACTGACTGATAATGCCACTAAAACTGTAATTGTCAGAATGTTCAATGAAACTGTGAATGCAGATGACATTTGTTTATGGCTGGGCAGATTTTGCACTGTGAAAGGCGAGGCTACCAATGTGAGAGATGAGGATGGCACCTGGAATTGTGCTTGGAGGGTCCCCATCCAACAATGGCAGGACCCCAAGGCTCCCAGGGCCTGAAACATCTGCCATCCATGATAGTTCTGGGAATCAACAGAGGCTACATCCACTACCAGGGCCAGCCTAAACTCTGACACAAGTGTGGTGAGAATAGGCACCTGGCAGAAGCGTTTCTAGCAGATTATTTGTGGTAAATGTAGAAGAATTGGGCATACTTTCATGGAATGCACCAATGGCAGGAAGTGCAATCTTTGTGGAGAAACAAACCCCCTCTTCGGAGATTGCCCAAAGTCGTTTGCCAACATATTAAAAACAGCAGCAAAGAGAACAGAAAAGGAACAAAATGGCGGACAAGATGAATCAGTTAGAGAACTAATTGAAGAGGCTGGGCTGGAGAATTCAAATCTCCCGCCAAACCCTGAGACTGGAGGAGAAGGATCAGGGGAGGTTGGAGAAGGGGAAGGGCCTGCAATTGTTCCACCATTGGTGAACAGGGAGAAAGTGGTTGCAATGCAGGCAGAAGGCGGAGCTATTCCAGTGGCTGGTTCAGAACAGGAAACTGACCAGTCACAGGGTGATAGTCAGGGAGGCTCCATCATCATGGTAGCAGCTGTAGCCATGGTCCCGCTACACGTCCTGCGATGCCGTATTCATCCTGCTACGTCCTGCTGTGCCCTGCTACGTCCTGCTGTGCCTTGTAATGCCGCACAATTCCCTGCTAAGCCATGAACTACTACAAAGAACTACTACAAACTGTTATCTTTTCTGTGGCTGTTATTGCCACTCTTCATTCTAACCCCAACCGGTCGTCAGACACCGCCCACCACGAGCCTGGGTCTGTCCGAGGTTTCTTCCTAAAAGGAAGTTTTTCCTCGCCACTGTTGCACTGTTGCTTGCTCTGGAGGGAACTACTAGAACTGTTGGGTCCTTGTAAATTCTGGAGTGTAGTCTAGACCTACTCTATCTGGTCTAGACCTACTCTATCTGTAAAGTGTCTTGAGATAACTCTTGTTATGAATTGATACTATAAATAAAATTGAATTGAATAGTCAGGATGTCCCCCTCCCCAATGCCCAGCCGGGCAAGAGACTCATTTCAGAATTGTCTTCTGAGTCTCCTGGAGTCTCGGAAAAGAGGGGAAGAGCTGGGACCAACTCAGACAGTTCATCTGTGAAAAGGCCCAGAGTCTTTCCCCTCCAATTCCCCAAATTAAGTCTCCTTCCTAAGCATAGCTCTGCAATCAAGCCCTAAGGATTCTAAGCTCAATGCGACCCTGCGCCAGAGGCCAACTTCCAGAGTTCCAGAGTCACCTATGAGAGTGAAGGAAGAGCTCCATTCATAAGAAATTCACTAACTGTTGTTTTAAGTATTTGAAATCCGCCCATTTAGTCTTTAAGATTTCATACCTGTTATTTTTAACTATACTCATGGCACTCACCTTTTCAACTATCAATGTGAGAAGCAAGAAGTTGAGAGTTAGAGCCCACACTGTTTTATCCTTTCTTAACTCTTTTGAGTCAGATGTGTTTTAATTACAGGAATGTGGCCTTCCATTTTTAAACCACTACAAGGAATGGGAGGAGTTATGGCCACAAATGTCACTATGGAGCGGCTCAAATGAAAACAAGAGTGATGGAGTGGCCATTTAAAAAAAAAAAAACTCTAGTCTTGGTAAAGGGCAGCACTGTTGTGAGAGATGGTCGGGCACTTTTAACACACCTGGCTTTTATGGGAAGGGATTTTAAAGTCTTAAATATTTATGGCTTTAATGACAAGAATGACAGGTAACCTGTTAGAAGACTTGCAGCCCCTCATGATAGGTAGGGTACCTTTAGTTGTAGGGGGGGATTTTATTTGTATTTTAAGCAAGAATGACAGGAGAAGAACAGGGGATGATTTTAAAGCAGACAAGACTTCACTTTTATTACAAAGTATATGCAGTGATTTTAAACATGTGGACTGTTTTAAAACCATGCATCCCAGAGAGGAGGGCTTCATCTGGATCAGTAGTGATGACACCCGAGCCTCTCGCATAGACTACATTTTATCACGTGACTGCCCACCAACCAATGCTAGATTAGTACCTGTTTTCTTTTCCGATCACGCAATGTTTTCCTGCACTCTTTTACTCTCTTCTGGTGTGACGGCAGGAAGCGGTCTGTGGAAGCTCAATTGCTCCCTGTTAGAAGACAAGAAGCTAGTAAGGCAGTACAGAGAGCAATACTAAAAGTGGCAGACCCTTCAAGATTTTTACGATACACGCGCACAGTGGTGGGAAATGGTGAAGGGGAAGACTAAGACTTTTTAGAGACAGGCAGGTAAGAGGAAAAAAGATAGGGACAACATATGCATGATGGAACTGCAGAAACGACTTCAGATGTATTTTAAATTAATCCAACATGGAATGGAGTTTAATGAGGAAATGAAACCAATTAAAACAGATGTCAGTTTTAGCAGAATTTAAAAGCAAAGCTGTCATACTAAGAAGCAAGGAGAGGGAAATAGAGGAAGGAGAGAAGTTCACAAGATTGTTTTTTATATTTGAAACCTTTGTTCAGGCTTTTAAAGCCATATTTTACTCTTTTTCAGTCTACTGTAAAGCGGAATCCTCCTGTTAAGCAAGCTTCACTCCAAGTCTGTGTGAGACAACACATATCTAGTGTGTCACTCAGGCAATATCGGACCATTCTAATGTAGGATGTTAACATTAAGGGCTTAAAAGTAAAGCTATATTGATATGTTCAGGCTGTTACAGCCATGTTTTCTCTTTTTCAGGCTACTGTACAACAAATTCCTCCCGTTGAGCCAGCTTCATTCCAATTCTGCGTGTGACATCACATATTCAGTGTGTCTCTCAGGTAAAGTCAGAGCATTCTGATTTAGGATGTTAAAATTAAAGTCTTAAATGTCCAAGTAAAGCTATATTTGAAATCTTTTTTCAGACTGTTAAAGGAATATTTTCCTTTTTTTCAGCCTACTGTAAAACGGAATCCTCCTGTTAAGCCAGCTTCATTCCAAGTCTGGGTGGTACATCACATGTCCATTGTTTCACTCAGGTAAATGTCCAAGTAAAGCTATATTTGAGATGTTTTACTCTTTTTCAGGCCACTGTAAAACGGAATCCTCCTGTTAAGCCAGCTTCATTCCTAATCTTGGTGAGAAAACACATATCCAGTGTGTCACTTGGGTAATATCGGATGATTCTGATGTAGGATTGTAAAATTAAAGGCTTAGAAGTAAAGCTATAGTGATGTTTTTCAGGCTGTTAAAGACATATTTTACTATTTTTCAGGCAACTGTAAAACGGAATACTCCTGTTAAGCCAGCTTCATTCTAAGTCTGGGTGCGACATCACACATCCAGTGTTTCACTCAGGTAACATCAGACCATTCTGATGTAGTATCTTAAAATTATTGTCGTAAATGACAAAGTAAAGCTATATTTGAAATCTTTTTCAGGCTGTTAAAGCCTTATTTTACTCTTTTTTTTCAGGCAACTTTAAAACAGAATCCTGTGAAGCCAGCTTCATTCCAAGTCTGGGTGAGACATCACATATCCAGAGGGTCACTCAGGTAACATCGAACCATTCTGTAGTAGGATTTTAAAATTAAGGTCTTAGAAGTAAAGCTATATTGATATTTTCTCAGGCTGTTAAAGCCATATTTTACTCTTCTTCAGGCTACTGTAAAATGGAATCCTCCTGTTAAGCCAGCTTCATTCCATATCTAGTTGAGATATCACATATTCAGTGTTTCACTCAGGTAATAGCAAATAGGTTTAGGAACAGGTAGGGCCTCAAGCTTGACTACGGTAAGCATAACTTACTCATTTCCGTTTCCGATGCTTGTGTGTTGGTAGCGTGTTGGTAGCATGTTGCTGCTCACTAAATACCAGTTCAATTTGTTAGATTTGCTATTACAGCAGATAACTGTCTGCTAAACCCCTTTTCTTGTATTATTTCTGCCTAAGCACTCACAGATCTTTTAATTTTTCTGCGACTTTCATTAAATAAAAGTTTTCAATGCTTTGTAGATAACGCTACCGTAGGCTACTTTAGCTCAGCTGCTAGCGACTTTAGCTTAGCAGTTAGCCATGTCGTCTCCCTCTCCTACATTCTCTTGCTCGATGTGTGAGATGTTTAGATACTCCTCTGCATACTTTAGGGACAATGGTATGTGTAACAAGTGTAGCTTATTTATAGACATGGAGGCAAGGCTTAGTGAGTTAGAAGTCCGGATCAGCACCATGATAAATCAGTCGTTGCTTACTGTAGCTAACCACCCCCCGGTAGTCGGTGCGGGCCAGCCTTAGCCTGAGTTAGCCTCTGGTTGCCGTCCCCCAGCAACTCCTGAGCAGCCAGGATAAGGTGCTCGGGTGACTGTTTGTGGCAAAAAATAGTCATAAGCTTTCAAAGGCCACAGACCACCAACAGCATGTTCACGTTTCTAACAGATTTGCCCCACTCAGCGATACACCCGCTGAGAAAGCAACTCTGGTTATCGGCAGCTCTATTTTGAGAAACGTGAAGTTAGCAAAGCCAGCAGCCATAGTTAAGTGCATCCCGGGGGCCAGAGCGGGCAACATCGAGTCTTATTTGAAACTGCTGGCTAAGGAGAAACATAAATACAGTAAGATTGTGATTCACATTGGCGTTAATGACTCGGTTATGCCAAACGGAGGTCACCAAGATTAATGTTTAATCGGTGTGTACATACGCAAAGTCAAATCTAACCAGCGGTGACATGTATAGCCGCATGTCATCATTTCGTCACTGGCTATCGAGTTGGTGTCCAGATAATGATGTGGGCTTTGTAGATCACTGGCAGTCTTTCTGGGGAAGACCTGGTCTGATTCGGAGAGACGGCATTCATCACACTTGGGATGGAGCAGCTCTCATTTCTAGAAATCTTGACAAGTTTATTAGTGGACCTAATCCTTGAATATCCAGAGTTGGGACCAGGAGGCAGAGTCGCAGTTTAACACACTTCTCTGCTCCTCTATTCCAGGAGTTACCTAGTAAAAACCCCATAGTGACGGTGTCTGCCCCCCGACCATTGAAATTATTTAAATCAAAGGTAAACAAAAGAGGAGCTGTATATGAAAACCTCATAAAAATTTAAACAAGTGCAATAGTGCAAAAGAATAGGATAATTAAATGTGGACTCTTAAACATCAGATCTCTCTCTTCTAAAGGTGTACTAGTACATTAGTAAATATCAGATTCTAATATTGATCTACTTTGTTTTACTGAAACCTGGCTAACTATGTTAGTCTAAATGAATCCACCCCTCCCAGTCATATTAATACTCACCTTCCTCGAGGCACAGGCCGAGGAGGTGGAGTTGCAGCTATCTTCGATTCTAGTCTACTAATCAGCTCTAAACCTAAACTAAATTATAACTCATTTGAAAGTATTGTTCTTAGTCTTTCACACCCAAGTTGGAAATCACTGCAACCAGTTCTATTTGTTATAGTGTACCAAACACCTGGTCAATACTCTGAATTCATATTTGAATTTGCTGAGTTTTTGTCAAATTTAGTGCTAAAAACGGACAAAGTTGTTATTGGAGTGGATTTTAATATTCATGTGGACAATGAGAATGATGGCCCTAGTACAGCCTTTATCTCTCTATTGGATTCTATTGGCTTCTCTCAAAGTGTACATAAACCGACTCACCGGTTTAACCACACCCTCGATCTTGTTCTGGTATATGGTGTTGAAATTGAACATTTAATATTGTTCCCACAGAATCCCTTTTTATCTGACCACTGTTTAATTACTTTTGAGTTTATACTGCTGAACTACACGCCATTAGGCAAAAACGTTTATAAAAGATGTCTATCTGATAGTGCTGTAGCTAAATTTAAGGATGTGATTCCATTAGCATTTAATTCATTACCAAGTCACAAAGTAACGGAGGACTCTTATGCTAATTTCACTCCCTCCCAAATCGATCATTTTGTTGATAGTGCAACAGGCTCGCTGCGAATGACATTCAACTCTGTTGCCCCTCTAAAAAAGAAGATGATAAAACCAAGACGGTTAGCTCCATGGTATAACACTGAAACTCGCAAATTTCGCGAAAACTTGAGAAGATTTGGCGTTCCACCAAATTGGAAAATTCGCGATTAATCTGGCAATATAGTCTTAAAACTTATAGGAAGGCCCTCCGTAATGCCAGAGCAGCGTACTACTCGTCATTAAGGCCACAGCTCTACTGAGCCAAGTATTCCCATAGCTCTTAGTAGTAACAGCTTTGTGAGATTATTCAATGATAAAATTATAACTATTAGAAGCAAAATTCACCAAGACCTGCCTTTAACTGGCACTGACTTATCTCTAAACTCAGGAACCTTAGAAACAGCTGTAAAACCAGATACATGTTTAGACTGATTTGCTTCACTTGATATTTATTAATTTAATTCAATAATTTCTTCATCTAAACCATCAACCCTCCTCTTAGACCCCATCCTGACTAGGCAACCACTGCACTTTAAAGTAGCTGTAATTAAACCTCTTCTGAAAAAGCCTAACCTTGATCCAGATGTTTTAGCAAACTATAGACCTATATCCAACCTTGATCCAGATGTTTTAGCCAACTATAGACCTATATCCAATCTTCCATTTCTCTCTAAATTTCTCGAGAAAGCAGTCGCCAAACAGCTGTGTGACTTTCTGCATAGCAACAGCTTTTTTGAGGATTTTCAGTCAGGATTTAAAGGTCGTCATAGCACAGAGACAGCACTTGTGAAAATTACTAATGACCTCTTAATTGCATCAGACAAAGGACTTATCTCTGTACTGGTGTTATTAGATCTTAGTGCTGCATTTGATACCATTGACCATCACATCTTATTACAGAGACTGGAAAATTTATTTGGCATTAAAGGAACTGCTCTAAGCTGGTTCAAGTCTTATTTATCAGATCAATCTCAGTTTGTTCATGTTAATGATGAATCCTCTGTGCACGCCAAAGTTAGTCATGGAGTCCCACAAGGATCTGTGCTTGGTCCAATCCTGTTCACTTTATATATTCTTCCTTCAGGCAATATTATCAGGAAGCACTCCATAAACTTTCATTGTTATGCAGATGATACTCAATTATATATATCGATCAAGCCGGATGAAACTATCAGTTAGCTAATCTTCAAATGTGCCTTCTGGATATTAAAACCTGGATGAGCTGTAATTTTCTAATGTTAAACTCAGATAAAACTGAAGTTATTGCTCTGTGGCCCAAGCACCTCCGTGACGCATTATCCAAAGAGATAGTCACTCTGGATGGCACCACCCTGGCCTCCAGCCCCACTGTGAGGAATCTTGGAGTTATCATGGACTAAAACTAGTCCATGCATTTGTCTAGGCTGTATTACTGCAATTCTTTATCATCAGGCTGCTCGAAAAAGTCCATAAAGACTCTTCAGCTGATCCAGAATGCTGCAGCACGTGTTCTGACAGGAACCAGGAAAAGAGATCACATCTCTCCTGTTTTAGCTTCTCTGCATTGGCTTCCTGTAAAATCCAGAATAGAATTTAAAATCCTTCTTGTCACTTACAAAGCTCTTCATGGTCAGGCACCATCTTATCTTAAAGAGCTCATAGTACCTTACAACCCTACAAGAGCACTGCGCTCCCATAATGCAGGGTTACTTGTGGTTCCTAGAGTCTCTAAAAGTAGAACGGGAGCCAGAGCAATCAGCTATCAGGCTCCTCTCCTGTGGAACCGTCCCCACATTTAAAAGTAGGCTTAAGACTTTCCTCTTTGATAAAGCTTATAGTTAGGGCATAGAATTGAATATTGTTAGGGAGTGAGGAGTCAGAGCGTCCGCCTGACCCGGCCCACCTGCTTCTCGTCATAGTCATACTAGAGGGAGGCAGGGCATACAGCCCGATCCGGTTGGGGAGAGTTCTAGCCTGACCAGGCTCCTCTATTTTCCCTGTCTCTCCTCTCTTTACCCTGCCTCTCCTAGTTGTTAGGGAGTGAGGAGTCACAGCGTCCGCCTAACCCGGCCCACCTGCTTCTCGTCATAGTCATACTAGAGGGAAGCAGGGCATACAGCCCGATCCGGTTGGGGAGAGTTCTTGGGGAGCACAGGCTGCTCTCTTTACCCTGTCTCTCCTAGTTATGCTGTAATAGTTTTAGACAGCCGGGGGACTTCCTTTGACACACTGGGCTCCTCTCTCCTCTATCTTTCTATCTTTCAATTTGTGTGCATCCATGTCCTAGAAATGCTTGTTACTAACCTAGCTCTGGGGAGTCATTCCCCAGAGTCATGTGTTCTTTTTCGCCCAGCACGTTTCCTTATATCAGGGAGGCTCCAAAATCATGGTAGCAGCTGTCGCCATGGTCCCGCTACATGTCCTGCGATGCCATGTTCATTCAGCTACGTCCTGCTGTGCCTTGTAATGCCACACAGTGCCCTGCTATGCCATGAACTACTACAAAGAACTACTACAAACTATTATTTTTTGTGACTGTTATGAGCCTGTGTCTGTCTGAGGTTTCTGCCTAAAAGGAAGTTTTTCCTCACCACTGTCACACTGTTGCTTGCTCTGGAAGGAACTACAAAAACTGTTGGGTCCTTGTAAATTATGGAGTGTGGTGTCTCTAGATAACTCTTGTTATGAATTGATACTATAAATAAAATTTCATTGAAATTGAATTAATATCGGACCATTCTGATGTAGGATTTTAAAATTAAAAGCTTAAATGTCTAATTAAAGCTATATTTAAAATCTTTGTCAGGCTGTTACAGGGATATTTTACATAACACATCCAGTGTGTCACTCAGGAAATATTGGACCATTCTGAACTTAAGTGCTTAAAAGTAAAGGTATATTGAGCTTTTTTTAGGCTGTTAAAGACATATTTTACTCTTTTTCAGGCTACCGTAAAACGGAATCCTCCCATTAAAACAAGCTTCATTCCAAATCAGGATGAGACATCACATATCGACTGTGTCACTCAGATAATATCAGACCATTCTGATGTAGGATTTTTAAATTAAGGGCTAAGAAGTAAAGCTATATTGAAGGTTGTTCAAGAGTAAAGCCATGTTTTACTCTTTTTCAGGCTACTGTAAAGAAATCCTCCTGTTAAACCAGGTTTATTCCATATCTGAGTAAGACATCACATATCCCTTGTTTCACTCAGGTAATATCGGATGATTCTGATGAAAGATTTTAAAATAAAAGCTTAAATGTCCAAGTGAAGTTATATTTAAATTCTTTTTCAGGCTGTTAAACAGAGCTAAAGAGGTTAGAATAGAGAATTTCTATTTCCGTCCAAGTAAATCATCTGTAAAATGATTAAAAAACATTACTGTAAGCATATTACATGGGCTACATACAAAAATAGTACCCTAGCCACATGTCTGAACTTAATACAGAAAATATCCAGAAGAAAATGACTCAGAAAATGGATTTTATATGAATTTATTTCTACAGATACAGTATGTATCTGTAGCGTTTTTCTCATTTCCTTTCAGAAAAAAAGCCCAAAAATGTGCAAAATACAAAACTTCTCAAATAAGAAAACACATCTGCATCACTCACACACATACCTAAAATAATAATAATGCATAAATTTATAGAAATAAATAATTATAAATTGATGAAATGGTAAAATGTTTGCATTTCACCATTTCATCAATTTATAATTATTTAACTAAGGCCTTATTTTTGCTTTGACACAGCTGGAGCCATCACAGGGTTAAAATTTTCTGGTCAAGTTAGGTATCAATCAACTCGTCTTCTTATGGGCTACACAGGGAGGCCGGTTTCATAACAATTGGTCCTAATTGGAAGAAAAAACTGTCAATCTTTCCCACTTTTGCCCTCTGTAAATCCTGCGACTTGATTGGCTTCCATAATGGCTGACTCAGGTTATAGTAGACGGATTGGCTGAAACGACCTGTCAATCAAAAACTGGAAAGTCAAACAAACCGTCTGAATAGAAAGATACATTGTAACGTAATCTGGGCCGGTGGTAGGAGCGAACAAAATCCATAAATGATGGACTTTTCAGCTTTGTTTACGAGGAAACATGGACAGAATCTACAAGATTGTGAGGGGACCAGCTCGTTTTGGATTAAAACGATTGGATGTACTTATTCTTTAAACTGTTGGCGAAGCAGGAAAAAAAGGTTTATGGCGATCTTTTACCGCTGTGAATAAAGACACGAGGAGAAAGGTAGGGACGCACACTCGACTTTAGACACTATCGGCGCAGAATCCTTCTGTTTTTCTTTACTTCAAAACATGATTATAACCGCTATAAGTCACCTTATGCTTTGTGTGTAGGTTTAATGGAATCATGAGACTTTAAGCTTTCTAATGATGTGCTGCATGAGCGTGTTCATGAAGATTTAATGCTTGCAATGTATGAGTGAAGAAAACGTTTTCTCCTAAAATGGAGAAAACGTCCTGGCAGCGGGACAGTGCTGGCAGAGAGGTTTTAACTTACTGTAAAACGGAATCCTCCTGTTAAGCAAGCTTCATTCCAAATCTGGATGAGACATCACATATCCAGTGTGTCACTCAGGTGATATTGGACCATTCTCATGTAGGATTTTAAAATGAAGGGCTTAGAAGTAAAGCTATATTGATATTTTTTATGCTGTTAAAGACATATTTTACTCTTTTTCAGGCTACTGTAAAACGCACACACCCTCCACCCACTCACTCCCCTACAGCACACGCTCTCCATCCACTCACTCCCCTACAGCACACGCTCTCCACCCACTCACCCTCCTATAGCACATGCTCTCCATCCACTCACACCCCTACAGCACACACTCTCCACCGCACTCACTCTCCTACAGCACACCCGCTCCACCCACTCACTGTCCTACAGCACACCCTCTTCACCCACTCACTCTCCTACAGCACACGCTCTCCACCACACTCACTCCCCTACAGCACACGCTCTCCACCCCACTCACTCCCCTACAGCACCCGCTCTCCACCCACTCACTCCCCTACAGCACACACCCTCCACCGCACTCTCCTACAGCACATGCTCTCCATCCACACCCCCTACAGCACACGCTCTCCACCCACAGCACACGCTCTCCACCCACTCACTCTTCCACAGCACATGCTCTCCATCACACTCACTCCCCTACAGCACACGCCCTCCACCGCACTCACTCTCCTACAGCACACGTTTTTCATCCACACACCCCCCTACAGCACACGCTCACCACTCACTCACTCTCCTACAGCACACGTTCTCCATCCACACACCCCCCTACAGCACACGCTCACCACTCACTCACTCACAGCGCACGCTCTCCACCCCACTCACCCCCCTTGTTTTCAGTCAAATTGCGTCACCTCCCGTCGTTCTAGACGGACAAATCAGGTGTCGGAGCATCCACGACCATATTTGGCCAAACGGGCCTCGATCTGGCATATAAAAAGATAAATAAAGAGACACTGAAGCTTCATTGAGGCCTTTGTGAACTATATAGAATAATTGGGCAATTGAAGAGTTCTATATGGATGTATTGCTTCAAACTAGGCATGCCTCTTCCAATTTAGCATTTTGTGAACTTACTGGGCCAGTTCAGTAGTTTTAAATTGATTTATAGATCTAAATTAGGCATGTGCAATTCAGGGGTAATGCACAATTGAGCCTTGCCATTTCCGGGGCCCTAGGTTACCCATGTAAAGCACTGGCTTTTGGAAGGGGCTAGAAGGTTGGGGCTTGGGATTCACAGTGTTATGACCTTTCTGAGTCTTCCGGTTAAGTTTGAAGCATATTGGAGCTCAAATGACAGTTTCTAGCATTAAAGAGTTTCACGCCTACAACTGGGGTCTTTTGCATTGAAATAAATATGAAGGTGGGCCTCAGGGGCCTCCTGCATAATGTAATTTTAATAAGCTGGTAAAGTAGTCAGAGTTTTATCAATACATTTCATTTATTGTTACAATTTCAAAGAAATCATTTATTTATTTTTATTCTTTTACATTGTTTTCAAGGGCACCAACCCTCAAAATGGTTTGTTCACCCCAGCAGCCACTTTAACCTCACTGCATGTGGGAGTGGTCACGCAGGTGGATCAAAAGGAGCAATCAGTGTGAGTAATGAGCATTTAGTGTGAGGAGAGCGACAGGAGACAGGCGCTGCATTTCACAGAAGAGAGCTTGAGCTTTCAGGTAAGGAACAACCCAAATTACATTTTTTTGAACTTAGTTAATTTAGTTATTTCAGTGCATTCAGAAATAAAGCGCTTTTTCAGGTTCCTGTACATTTTCATAACGTTTTTGGTTTGTTAGGATGGCAGTTAACAGATGGATTGACGTTAAAGTACTTAATTGTTTAACAAGTCGTTTTTAATGTTTTTGCTTTCCCTATGGTATAAGGGGTTGAACACATTGCGTCATTTTCCTGGAGTTTCAGCAGGCCGTTTAACACATGAATGCAAATTAATGGTATTTAATAATGTTCGCATGATGTGGTTATTAATTATTTGTTTTAAATTAGTTTTACGTGGTTCTCACACTGTCAATCAAGTCAGAATTAACATTCTCAAGCATTGCATCATGTAAATTAAAATGTTTAAAAACATGTTTCCCAATTACAACATTAACACATTGGGGCCTCTGAATTAAAATAAAGATCTGAGATATATCAATTTAACTTGGTCTAATTTGATATAAGCTAATTAATTCATATATCTAAAAAAATGTGTTTCCATATACAGAGAGCAAGTTGGGAGAGGATGGAGGGCGAGGAGTCTTCAACCCACAGGCCAAAGTGGGCAGGCAAGGGTGCAAATGTCCAATCTGCTGCCTTTCGTACGCTGATTTGATGCAGCACATGGAACTAGGTGAAAAGGTGGCCAACAAAACTGAGCTGGACCTACTCTGCAAGCTGTCCCACAGACAGTACGGATGTTATCTATTTATGTAAATATATGTATTTATGCATCTTTAGAACTACTTTTATAGCTTAAATATGGGTTTGAAATTCACACTATTACTATCTGAGTCCTCTGTGTTTTAAGCTGATTGGAGCTCAAAATGGTTTGTTCACCCCAGCAGCCACTTTAACCTCACTGCATGTGGGAGTGGTCACGCAGGTGGATCAAAAGGAGCAATCAGTGTGAGTAACGAGCATTTAGTGTGAGGAGAGCGACAGGAGACAGGCGCTGCATTTCACAGAAGAGAGCTTGAGCTTTGAGGTAAGGAACAACCCAAATTACGTTTTTTTTTTAACTTAGTTAATTTAGTTATTTCAGTGCATTCAGAAATAAAGCGCTTTTCCAGGTTCCTGTACATTTTCATAAAGTTTTTGGTTTGTTAGGATGGCAGTTAACAGATGGATTGATGTTAAAGTACTTAATTGTTTAAGAAGTCGTTTTTGATGTGTTTTTGCTTTCCCCTATGGTATAAGGGGTTGAACACATTGCGTCATTTTCCCTGGAGTTTCAGCAGGCCGTTTAACACATGAATGCAACTTAATGGTATTTAATAATGTACGCATGATGTGGTTATTAATTATTTGTTTTAAATTAGTTTTACGTGGTTCTCACACTGTCAATCAAGTCAGAATTAACATTCTCAAGCATTGCATCATGTAAATTAAAATGTTTAAAAACATGTTTCCCAATTACAACATTAACACATTGGGGCCTCTGAATTAAAATAAAGATCTGAGATATATCGATTTAACTTGGCCTAATTTGATATAAGCTAATTAATACATATATCTAAAAAAATGTGTTTCCATATACAGAGAGCAAGTTGGGAGAGGATGGAGGGCGAGGAGTCTTCAACCCACAGGCCCAAGTGGGCAGGCAAATGTCCAATCTGCAAGCTTTCGTACGCTGATTTGATGCAGCACATGGAACTAGGTGAAAAGGTGGCCAACAAAACTGAGCTGGACCTACTCTGCAAGCTGTCCCAGACAGTAAAGATGTTATCTATTTATGTACATATGTATTTATGCATCTTTAGAACTACTTTTATAGCTTAAATATGGGTTTGAAATTCACGCTATTACTATCTGAGTCCTTTGTGTTTTAAGCTGATTGGAGCTCAAATGAGAGTTTCTAACATTTAAAGTATTTCACTAGTAGAAGCCGAAATACATGAGCTGGTCCCCAGCGGCCTCCTGTCCTATTGATTGAACTCTTTGCTGTCTAATTTTTCTTTTTTTATAATTCAAATATTTATTGAATTTTTACATTTTATAACAGGAAAAAATAACCAAAATAACAAAAAAGCAACAAAAATAATAACAATAATAAAATAAAACCAAAAGCAAAATCAACAAATAGTGAAGTTCAATGCAAATCTCTGTAAACAGCTGATGTCCGAATTACATTGTAGACATGTAGGTGCAAAAATTGTCCCATTGGTCTTTCATGGTTTCATTCATATAGTGGAGTCT
This sequence comes from Percina caprodes, assembly GCA_013375575.1. NCBI lineage: Eukaryota > Metazoa > Chordata > Actinopteri > Perciformes > Percidae > Percina > Percina caprodes. Next base: position 29,320 of record JABXJD010000862.1, on the reverse strand, counting down.
TCCCAACATCTTTTCGCACGCAGAGTTTTCAGTCATCCTTTCTTTCCACATTCTAAGTGTTGGGGCATGAGTGTCCTTCCAAAATTTCAAAATGAGTCGGGAACATGTTACCAGAGCAGTAATTAACACCCTAAAAGTATGTTTGTTTAACATTGGCACTTCTCTTTTGTCTCCAAGTAGACATAGTCCAGGTGATCTGGGCAAGCTACAGGGTAACCAACCCTGCATGTAGTCCAAAACACTGCTCCAAAAAGCAGAGACCACCGGGCATTCCCAAAGGGTCACCTTTCCTAAAGGCACCATCAAGGTGCCTTTAGCTATCTGGCATTTCCAACACAGATCGTTTTTGCCAATACCCATTTTATAAAGCCTAGAAGGAGTATAATAATATCTATTAAGAATTTTGTATTGAATAAACTTGCCCCTAGCTTCTCTAATGTGCAACCCACTATTTGACAGAATAGACTCCCATGTATCATCATCCATTGTACATCCTAAATCTCCCATATTACTTTCAGACTTTTGCTCGTATTATTTTTAAACCAGGGGCAGATATTATACCATTTTGAGGCCTTACACAGTTGTGGAGGTAGTAGCAGAAAGGTCTCTATAGGATTTTTCCCATTTAATAACCTAACATTTCTCTTCAAACAATCTCTGATTTGTAAATACTTCCAAAAATGGCCAGGACCCTCCAGGTTAAATTTCCTTTTAATATCATCGTATGACATAAATACATCCCCCTCCAGCAGATCACCTATAGTTCTAATACCTTTCCTTAACCATTGTGCCCAGTAAATAGTCTGATTATTGATTTTAATTTTTGGGTTATGCCACAGGGGGCGTACCTCTGCACATGAGCAACAAGCTTGTATCTCTTGTGTACCCCCAACCATACCATTTTAGAAAATGTCAAGATAGGATTCTGTATTTTATTCCCTTTATTTGACTTTTGTGATAAAATATCTATTGGTGTGAACGGAGAGGCAAGCTCTTGTTCTATTAAAATCCAGTCCAGATTGATTTTCCCCGCCCAATGTTTGGCCAATCTAGACATTTCAAAAGAGATACTGTAATGTTCTATATTGGGCAGGGCCAACCCCCCTTCTTTTCTTGGTTGGCAAAGCTGATTAATATTAATACGAGGTTTACCACCATTCCAAAGAAAGTGTTTTATCATATTATTGTAACTTATTAGTATTGGCTGTGGTATGCATAAAGGTAACATCCCAGTATAATAATTGATAAGAGGGGCTATAACCATCTTCACCGTGTTCACTTTCCCCCATAATGTTAAATTTAACTTACTCCATTTATCCAGGTTCGTCTTAATTTTGTTGAGCACTTTTCCCATATTGTCAGCCACCATATCTTCAATATTTGGGTTCAATTCAATTCCAAGATATGTCAGTCCTTTATCCAACCACCTAAAATTGAAACCAGTTATTAAATTATAAGTGCAAGCTTGTGAGACTGGCATCGCCTCAGACTTATGCCAATTAATTTTGTACCCAGAGAACAATGAATAGTTATCAATAACTTCAAGTAAGGTTGTGATAGAGTTAAGGGGGTCTTGACTTAATACCAAAATGTCATCTGCGTACAAAAACAATTTGTGTTCCCTGCCCCCAGCAAATACACCTTTTAATTTTTGAATTTTCTCTAATTTGGATAGCCAATGGCTCTAAAAAGATAGTGAATAGCAACGGACTTAAACTACCCCTGGCGGGTTGATCTGGAAATATTAAAAAATTGAGAAAGTACCCCATTTGTAAACACAGCTGCCTTTGGTCCCGAATATAAGGTTCTAATCCATCTGCCAAATTTTTCACCAAAGCCAAATTTCGTCAGAGCGGTAAACAAAAAACTCCACTCTACCCTGTCGAAAGCTTTCTGGGCATCTAGAGATATAGCTAACACAGGATTTACGTTGTTTCTATTCATCCATAAGAGATGCAATAATCTTCTCATGTTATCCGACGCAGATCTGTTCTTGATGAAGCCCACCTGGTCTTTATGAATAATTCGTGGTAGTACAGACTCTAACCTTGTTGCTAACACCTTGGATAATATTTTACAATCGACATTTATTAAACTTATGGGTCTATAATTGTCTGGGTCAGTTAAATCTTTATCGCCTTTTGGAATGAGAGATATTATTGCCTGGTTAAAACTTTCAGGGAGTGATCCATATTCAAACGCTTCATGAAATACTTCAGTCAAAAATGGGCAGAGTATGTCTATACATTTTTGGTAAATTTGGCCGGAAAGCCATCTATCCCAGGTGACTTTCCAGATTTCATCGTGCCATTGGCTTTATTTACTTCAACCTCTGTCAAAGGAGTTTCCAATTTGTCCTTGTCATTTTGGGGGATCTTTGGTATTGTCATTTTGTCGAAAAATGCATCCATTTGATCCCTACTAACCACGTTCTCAGATGTATACAGATCTTGATAATACCTTTTAAAAGCCATGTTAATATCTGAGGAAGATGTAACCAATGTATCGTCCTTTTTGATTGCAGTAATTACATTCTGATTATCTAATTTTTTAAGTTGTCTTGCCAATAACCTCCCCGTTATTTCCCCATTCTCATAGAAATTAGTTTTAAGACGAAAAAGAGCATACTCCGCCTTATTATAAATTTCATGGAGACTAAATTTGAGCCGACAAATTTCTCTAAATTTACTATCATCAAATTTTCTTGCTATTTGTTTTTCCAAAGTACCTATACGTTCCTCCAAAGTCTGAATCTTTGCCTTATTTTCTTTGACTTTTTTAGAGCCAAAAGCTAAGCATTTACCACGAACAAACGCTTTCAGAGCATCCCACACTGTAGCCAACCTGTTAGTGGACCCAACATTTATCTCTAGAAAATATTTGATGTCTTCCGTCAATGTTGACACAAATTGTTCATCCTGCAGTATGCCTGTATTCAATCTCCATCTTCCTTTACAGTTCTCAACATTTAGGTTTATATGTAGTTCCACAGGTGCATGGTCTGTTAAAGCAATAATACCTATTTTACAGTTCGATACCAGTTCGACACATGAATTAGAGATAAAAAAATAGTCTATTCGGGAATAGGTTTTGTGGCAGTGAGAAAAGGTGTATTCCCTCTCCAGAGGATGCACAAGTCTCCAAACGTCCACCAAGCCAATATCTTCTCTCAGAGTTTAATGCCAAACCCGTTTTAGTGACTGAAGATACAGTACTGGCACTCCTATCAATATATTCGTCCAAAACATTATTAAAATCTCCACCTAATAAAACATGTCCCTGCATGCTTCCCAACATCTTATTGACCTTATGTACAAAATTAGGTTCATCCCTGTTTGGAGCATAAATGCTGCATAAAACGACCTGAACGCCATTAATAAGTGCCTGGAGACATAAATAACGTCCAGTTTCGTCCTTAAATTGTTGTAATAAAACAAAATTAAGTCTTTTATTAAGTATCGCAACACCGCGGCTTTTACTAGACACTGAATTATGAAATACTTTACCAACCCAATCCCTTTTCAACTTCAAGGCCTCGTTTCCATTTTCAAAGTGTGTTTCTTGAATATATGCAACATCAGTGCCATGAGACTTAAGATAACTGAGTATTTTTCTCCTTTTGATTGGCGTGCCGCACCCATTTATGTTCCATGACACAATATTAACATCTATATTACCCATCATTATACCATGGCAAGTTATATAGAAACCCTACACCTTCCAGTCTACAGCAATTAAACAGATATTGACAGCTTCGTGTGAACCAAAATTTGAATAAGAATACCTCACTTTGAAAACAAATACTGGAACAATCAAAAACCAAATCTAGCACTGACCTAAAAACAAACATGACAGTGCAAATGCCCTCCAGGCAAAGCTAAAGTTATCTCTGGTCCGTGTGGGTCCCACAGACAGCGATCCCCGCTCCTCTGGCTGTCCAGGCGATGCCCCAGCGGTCCCGTCCCCGTCTTCTGAAAAAACTTTTTATCTATTCTCCCCATAGTTAAACCTGTTGACCGATCACTCCATCTTGTCTTGAATGTTATCACGTATGAATTTCTCCGCTTTCTCAACGTCATCAAAGCTCTTCCGCTCATCTTTCCATGTAAATCGTAATGTTGCTGGATGTGCAAGTGTGTGTTTCACCTGATGCTGCCACAGCATTTTCATTGCCGGAGAGAATAGCTTCCTTTGCAGCGCGCTCGGCAGTCATGTCCTCATAAAATGACATGCGACAGTTCTCCCATATTATGCCTTTCTTCTGTTTTGCGGTAGCCAGAACTTTCTGTCGTGCAGAGTAGCGAAGAAATCTCACCAGAATAATCCGAGGAGGCTGTTCAGGATCCGGGCGGGGTCTCAAACTGCGGTGACATCTTTCAATTTCAAACTCGTCTCCACGCAACCCCAGGCCCTCAACGAGTATCTTCTTCACAAAATCACTCATAGTGCCACCCCTTTCCATGCCTTCTTTCACGCCAATAAGCCGAATATTCTTCCTGCGACTCCTATTTTCCTGGTCATCAACACGAGCCCAGAGTTGTTTGAGTTGCCTATCACATTTGCTGTTGTTTTTGGCCATATTCTTCACCTTGTCTTCCACGTCCGATATGCGGCCTTCGGCCTCGTTCATCCGTATTTGGATCGCAGTCACAGCGTTCTTTAATTCCGTCATGTCTGACTTAATAGAAGATACATCCGTTGCAACACCATTCAAAACAGCTCCTAATTTAGTCATTTCAGCAAACAGAACGCTTATGTCCATCTTCGGAGTTTCTTCTTGGTTAGCGTTAGCATTGCCAGCTATCGCGGAGCTAGCGATCGTACACTCTTCTTCTTGGATCCCGCGGACATATTTCACAGCAATTTCAAGATTAATAGTTTAATGAGCTACCAACGTCGAGTAATGTGTATTTTGGGAGAGATTAAGTTGTTTAAAACCAGTATTAGGTCGACGGGTTCCGGAGCTCTGCTACGGCACAGCCATTCCTTGGTACCTCACCACGTGACTCCCTTTGCTGTCTAATTTTGATCTTGGGCTCCTCATCCAAGAAAAATATTAAACATTTTTTTCCCTGTAAATGTACCAAAATTGCAGGAACGTTAGATTAGAGAGACCCAATGGTAGAAGCTGGGTCTTTGACCATATAAGTGCATAGGAAGTCGAGCCTCCAGTTGGTTTAATGTTTTGTCGCTTTTCAATTTCAAGTTGTATTTGGAATGTGTCTGTTGTCTTCGGTCACGTCTTGTTCTGCTTTGTTTGTTTTCTCCTCCCTGATGTGTTTCATCCGTTATCAGGACATGGGGGAGGGGCAGGAGGAGAAGGATGAAGAAAAAGACAACTTAGTAGTAGAGGAACAGGAGGATGAGATAGAGGACCAAGAAATGGAGGCGGAAGAGCGGGACAAAGAGCAGTACAGTCCAGATAAACGCCAAGACAAGGCCCTGTAAGTTTGAAGCAGAAGAGACTCTCCAAACCTCTCGCTAGAAAGTGGTCTTCTAGTTCTGAAGTGGAACAGAAGAGAGGCTCATACAATCCTCCCTCCCTAAAAGAGCCAAAAGTGCCTTTTCAAGACCGATAGGGTAAGGGTGCCCTTAGAGCCACACATTTTCCCAAACTCTGAAATGTTTCAATCAAACTGATGCATGTACTCTATGTATTTATCTCGCAAGTGTCCTCTGTAGAGGAAGAGAGGCTCCTTCAGACAGAGATAACTAAAAGTGAGTAATTTTCAGTTCATTCACAACTTTTAATTTTCCTTTTTTTAAATGAATGAAAACTTTTATTTTTTTTTCAAAGTGGGGTTGAGCCCTATCATAGCTATACACATGGGTGGTATTTGCCTAATTTAGCTTTGCCTTTCTAGGAGACAATGTTGGGCAGCACTGAGGGAGATGAACAAAAACTGAATCCACTAGTTCTCGTGAGTCAGGTTGACATGAAAACAGTGTATGATTTACCAAATTGTATACAAATGACTAAAACGGTAAAGAAAAGAATATTGCAGAAATTGGATCAGTATCATTCTGAGAGTCTTCTGGTTAAGTTTGAAGCTGATTGGAGAACAAATGAGTTTCTAGCATTAAAGAGTTTCACACCTACAAGTATCTTTTTGCATTGAAATAAATACAAATGGTGTTCTCCTGCATAATGTAATTTTAATAAACTGGTAAAGTAGTAAGAGTTGTCTCAATACATTTCATTTGTTACAATTTAAAAAATTTTAAGGGCACCAGCCCTCAAAATTTCGCAAATATGTACGATAGCGAGCCAGTGGCCCTTTCACTGATGCGGACCTGCAAGAGTGGGCTTTGTACGATGAAATAAGCTGTTGCAAGTGTAAAAGCCATGGTTCAACAATGTTTTCATGTTTCCTTGATGCATCTAAAGCTTTTGACCGTGTTAAACAAGACTTTGCTTACCTAACGCATATTCGGGACTTGAGGCTTGGCCTGGCGGGTGAGGCGGGATGCCGCATCCAGCAGGTGGTGCGGTTCGAGGGCAACAACATTCCCTTCAACCCAAGAGTTACTTTGACCTGTCTTTTCTGCAAAAGTACTTCCAGGACTATGCACTGCTGGTGCTCTTCCGGGACAGAGGTTGGCCGCGGTCTTCTGTTCACATTGCGTGGCGTTGTCAACCACCTGGCCAGAGTCCTTTCTAGACACCGAGGGTGTGGGCAGATTCGACCCCTCATGGATCTCATTCCAGGTGGCGCTGGCTCTGGAAGAGCTTTTCTTTGGCCATCCTCTCTCACCACTCGACAACACCTTGAGTGCCAGCCTGGGAACCAGCACGGTGATGGAACGGAACGCTACACAAGCTGGACCGGCTGTGTGTTGCAAGTTGGTGAATAAGGACGCTATGCAAAGTGTGACATGCTGCACAACACACGTACACAGGTAGCACAAGAGAACGCTGACTTACTGTTACAAACTGACATACCTAATTACCCCACAGGGTGGAGCTGTTGCCTAAGCTGTACAGCAGGATGCCTTGTAACATCTCCCTTCCTGTTGTAAGATATCCTAGCATAAGCTGGCATTGTAAAACAAACTGAATGAACTTCAGTAAGATTATACCTGTTAACTATGCAACTAAAACAATTTGGCTATCACTAAAGAGAACTCGAATTTATCTAACACAGCCGTTGCACAAATACTGATATGACAGCTGAAAACAGTGTTCTTGTTTTCACGTGTTCACTGTCCTTATTTGGTTTGTCCAACTTAAAGGTCCAATCTATCCTGAGGCTTAATCAGCCTGCCACTCCAAGAGTATGCTTGGCCCTGTTCATCTCGGCGTGGCGTGCTACTGGTTTGTGTTGAACGGGGTGGCCCCCCATGACTGGTCCCCATCTCTACATTGCCGTTCTCGCTGGCAAAGCCCCCCTCTGATGCATTGGCTGGTGACGTTCAGATAGGCCGTCTGCTGAATGAAGATGGACACCAACGGGCGGTGATCTGTCTCTGCTGTAACATCACCCTCCCATAAAGGTAGTAGTGGAAGCGCTGACAGGCAAACGCAATGCTCAAGCACTCCTTTTCAATTTGTGCATACATTTTTGTGCTTTCGATCCTATGATGGTTTTAATCCACTGTTGCTTTTGATCCTTTGTTTAGGCTTGTGGGCGAGTCAGGGGGTTAAGGCTGCATGTATGATGTTAAAATTAAAGGCTTGAATCTCAAAGTCAAGCTATATTTGAAACCTTTTCCAAGCTGTTGAAGCCTTTTTCACTCTTTTCAGGCCGCTGTGAAACAACCCCTCCTGTTAAGCCAGCTTTATTTCAATTCTGCATGAGGCATCACATCTAGTGTGCTTTTGATCCTCTGATGCGTTTGATCCCAATATGTCTTTGATGCTTTTAACCCTATGTTGCTTTTGAATCTTTTGATCCTCTAATGCTTTCAACCCTATGTTTTTGATCCTATGAATCTTTGGATCCTTTCATGCGTTTCATCCCAATATGATTTTGATCCTATGATACTTTTGATATTTTGTTGCTTTTGATCTGTTGTTTGCTTGTGGGTGAGTCTCTCGGGTTCAAAGGGTTAAGGCTGAAACCAAATTTTACTCTTTTTAGGCGACTGTAAAACAGAAACCTCCTGTTAAGCAGCTTTATTTCAATTATGCATGAGGCATCACATATCAAGTGTGCTTTTGATCTTTTGATGCATTTGATCCCAATGTGATTTTTGATCTTGTGGTGATTTTAATCCTCTGATGCATTTTATTTCAATATGCGTTTGATCCTTTGCTTTTAACCCTATGTTGCTTTTGAATCTTTTGATCCTCTAATGCTTTCAACCCTATGTTTTTGATCCTGAGTCTTTGGATCCTTTCATGCGTTTCATCCCAATATGCTCTTGATCCTATGATGCTTTTGATATTTTGTTGCTTTTGATCTGTTTGCTTGTGGGTGAGTCTCTCGGGTTCAGAGGGTTAAGGCTGAAACCAAATTTTACTCTTTTTAGGCTACTGTAAAACAGAAACCTCCTGTTAAGCCAGCTTTATTTCAATTATGCATGAGGCATCACATCAAGTGTGCTTTTGATCTTCTGATGCATTTGATCCCAATGTGATTTTTGATCTTGTGATGATTTTAATCCTGTGATGCATTTTATCTCAATATGCGTTTGATCCTTTGCTTTTAACCCTATGTTGCTTTTGAATCTTTTGATCCTCTAATGCTTTCAACCCTATGTTTTTGATCCTGAGTCTTTGGATCCTTTCATGCGTTTCATCCCAATATGATCTTGATCCTATGATGCTTTTGATATTTTTGTTGCTTTTGATCTGTTGTTTGCTTGTGGGTGAGTCTCTCGGGTTCAGAGGGTTAAGGCTGAAACCAAATTTTACTATTTTTCAGGCTACTGTAAAACAGAAACCTCCTGTTAAGCCAGCTTTATTTCAATTCTGCATGAGGCATCACATATCAAGTGTGCTTTTGATCTTCTGATGTATTTGATCCCAATGTGATTTTTGATCTTTGTGATGCATTTGATCCCAATATGCGTTTGATCCTCTGATGCTTTTAACCCTATGTTGCTTTTGAATCTATTGATCCTCTAATGCTTTCAACCCTATGTTTTTGATCCTATGAGTCTTTGAATCCTTTCATGTGTTTCATCCAATATGATTTTGATCCTATGATGCTTTTGATATTTTGTTGCTTTTGATCTGTTTAATCTTGTGGGCGAGTCTCTCGGGTTCAGAGGGTTAAGGCTGAAACCAAATTTTACTCTTTTTCAGGCTACTGTAAAACAGAAACCTCATGTTAAGCCAGCTTCATACCAAATCTGTGTGAGATATCGCATATCCAGCGTTTCACTCAGGTAATATTGGATCATTCTTATGTAGGATTTTAACATTAAGGGCTTAAAAGTAAAGCTACACTCTAACAAATTTCTATAATTTCTACAGCTAAATTTTACAGTAACTTCTTGTTTAGTCATTTTACAATGTTTAGCTGTATATTGCAACGCATTATGGGTCAAAACACTATTACCGTAGTTGACAGCTTTTTTCCCATAATAAATTAGACATATTTGCGCTTGACTGTAAATGATGCAGTACAGTTATTTACTGTTGAATGCATTGCACGAGGTAGCTACTTTACACAAGACAATTTGATGGTGGATTACAGAGGAGCAGCCACATTGCCACCCCACTCAGCCACAATACGTAAGTATACTATTATGAATAACCTATATAATTAAATTGTGGTTTAACTTGTTAATGCTGGTTGAAATAACCTAAGTTGACCGTGTTTCAGTCTAGTGCAGGCCCCACAATAAAATTCACTTATACCTAGCTAACATTAGCTGCAGACTTTTCAGAAGGAATTGTGAACAAGCAATCCCAGGCAAAGCGATTTAATGCTAAAGATAAGGAATGTATACTGGGTGTAATGTTAGCGTTAACAGTTAACCCTTTTTTTTATATTTTCATTTTGAACAAAGCGTAGTAGTGGACTTCAACGTCTATGTTGTAACCTCAATGTTAACGTCACGAAGGCACGCAGCAAAAGTAGCTACTGGACGGTCAGGCGCCACGGAGTTGGGTCTTTGGTAAGTAACATTAGCCTAACGTCACAGTGTTTTATTTAGCTATATGTGACTGTCTGACTGTACATTTCTTCACCGTTCTAGCTAATACTAGCAAACTGAAGTTAACTTTAGTAATAAAAGCCATCTAGCTTAACCGTATGCATTAGCCACATCACCTGCAGATCAGGCTGCAGACGACCCATTAACGTTGATACAAAAGTCCCAGTTAATTTATAAATAATAATGTTTGACTTTGCAAGGCCCCTGAAATAGACCTTTTAATTTCGGTTGATATTTACCTTTCACAACTCTTCTATGAACTTAAAGTCCGACATCACGCTGACTCCGTTTAAAACATTTGTCATTAATGTCAATGAAAACTGTGTGAAAAAAGGCTCTACTATTTTCTAAGGGGTCCCTTGACCTCTTAATTAAAGAAATTCGAATGAAAACGGGATGTGAGGCACCCACGAGTCTTCCCTTAACAGACATGGCCACTTTTTGATAATCCCAGATGCAGTGCGCATGTGTTATTTTCACTTGTTATAAAATGGTGTATTTAAATATTTCAGCAGAATGGGGTCCCTAAACAGCCTTGGCGGTGCATGAATTTATTTTAACTAGAAAACCGAGACTGTCGACTCTTAAATGTGTGATTTAACGTTTTTGGCAACAATGAAATAATTCATTTTCTATAGTGTATCTCAGGTCTTGGTGGCCATGGAAATATATGATGGCCATGTGGGTGTATAAGGGCTTATACACTTTCAATAGGTGCCTCACACAGTTTATTACAGATGTTATATTCCACCATTACGTGTGTTTTTCAACTTTTGTATTGTTTAACCTAGCTACAGGGAGGAAAACATCCTGAACAGAGCACCATCGCTGCACAGTGATCAACAACATACATGACTGAAGACGATTTTCAGGTAAAAACATTGTGATTATGCCTGAATGTGTAATGTTCTGTAGCATTTATAAATGTGACAGTTTGGGTGTTGGTAGTGAAGCACTAGTCTTTAGGGTTGTTTATATAATTAATGGCACATTAGTGGACAGCACTGTCCCGTCAGCGGGACCGTTTTCTCCATTATTAGAAGAAAACGTTTTCTTAACTCAAATTGCAAGCTTATCTCTTCATGAACACGGTCATGCAGCGCATCATTAGAAAGCTTAAAGTCTCGTGATTCCATTGAGCCCACACATATAAGCATAAGGTGACTTACAGCGGTTATAATCATGTTTAAAGTAAAGAAACACAGACGGATTCTGTGCAGATAGTATCTAAATTCAGACATGAGTCCTTACCTTTTTCCTCGTGTCTCTCTTCACAGCGGTGAAAGATCTCCATAAACTTTTTTTCCTGCTTTGCCAACAGTTCAAAGAATAAGTACATCCAATCCTTTTAATCCAAAACAAGCTGGTCCCCTCACAATCTTGTAGATTCTGGCCGTGTTTCCTCGCAAACAAAGCTGAAAAGTCCATCATTTATGGACTTTAATCGCTCCTACTGCCGGCTCTGCTAAAGGTACAGTGTATCTTTCTATTCAGCAAGTTAGGTTGAATCAACAGCTTTTGATTGAAAGGTCGTTTCAGCCAATCCGTCTACTCTAACCTGAGTTATCCCTTATGGAAGCCAATCAAGTCACACGATTTACAGAGGGCAAAGTGGGAAAGATTGACAGCTCTTCCAACCATTTAGAATCAAAAGCTAGGAAACCAGCCTCCCTGTGTAGCCAATAAGAAGACGAGTTGATTGATACCAAACATGACCAGAAAACTTTAACCTTGTGATGGCTCCAGCTGTGTCAAAGCAAAAATAAGGCCTTAGTTATTGCATTTCACCATTTCATCAAATTATAATGAGTTATTTCTATAAATTTATGCATGTTGTTATTTTAGATATGTGTATGAGTGATGTGGATGTGTTTTTTAATTTGAGAATTTTTTAATTTGGCACTTTTTGGGCTTTTTTTCTGAGAGGAAATAAACGCATAGACATATCTGTAGAAATAACTTCATAAAATAGCCATTTTCTGAGTCATTTTCTTCTGGATTTTTTCTGTATTAAGTTCAGACATGTGGATGGGGTACTGTTTTTGTATGTAGATCATGTAATATGCTTACAGTAGTGTTTTTTTAATGATTTTACATATGATTTACTTGGACGGAAATAGAAATTCTCTATTCTAACCTCTTCAGCTCTGTGTCAGTAAGACCTAGTGTCACACTGACACAAGAAACAAAAAATTGAGAGCGTTAGCTTCCCAATGACCTCGGGACCCTCCCAGAGGGCCAAAAGATGGGGAAACTGTAGCAATTTTTTTTGGAGAAAAATTTAGGCGAGAAAAACATATATTTTGAAGTTATTTGTTTAAAGCTGTTTTCTATGTTTAGGTGTATTGCTCAAAGTAACCGTTTGAATGCTGAGCATCGAGGGTCAGGTGCTTGTGCCTCCACATCCCAACTTTGTGGCTGGAATGGCAGCTTTGTTTTTGAGCTACTAAATCTTTAATCTGGTGTACCAGGAGCAAGCATCTTGCACACTTGAATTCATTCAAAGGTAACTATGTGCTTGAAGTAGAATGTGGTTGATCATTATTTTGTAGAGTTTGGTATTATGAGTAACTATTTGATTATACATTTAGAAAAGTAGTTCTGCATTGAGATAAACTGAACATTTAGGTGAATAAACTAGACTTGTTCTTTTTTTTTATTGCATTCACAAGAAATCCTAGATGAAAGTTCATTTTACAGTTATGCATGATTTTCTATGCCCACCCTGACCCAACCTTCCCCACTATGGCGCAGTGATGCTCAAAGCAAACATACAAAAAGGATCTGTATGCATCTTTATACGTACACACCCGCATGCATCTACACATATACACACCCACATACAGATTTGCACAGCCGGATGTATTTTGCATCTTGTAGAGCAGTTAAGGCACTTTTTCATGAAGTTTATTTGCATGTGATTTTGTGATTTCAGATGCTTCATCGGACTGAACCCTTCGAGTGGAACCAAGACAACAAAGGCGTTGAGCCAAAAAAGTGGGAAGGTACAGGAGAAAAAGAAAAACTGCATTAACCCTAGCGTCTCCTCTCTAATCAAAGGGAGGTAGGGAGAGGGAGACGTCAACAAATGACAAAAAGCAACACAGATGGTTCCTCAAATTGCTCTCAAAGAATCAGTTCACTAATTAAACACGAAGCACACCAAACAGACTTGAGTCACCGACCTCGCCAGACTGTTTGGTCGATTATCGAGTTGGTTATATCATGGTCATAATGAACTCTTAAGAAAAATAGAAGTTACCTTCTGAAAACGTACAGTATTGTTACACTGTGTTGCGTTTTAATGTCATGAGTTTGCATCTCTGACTCTTGTTTTATTTTACAGTTGAGAATGCAATGGTTTTGGAATTAAAAGCAAGCCTGGTCTTAAAACAATTTACAACAGGCATCAGCAAAGCTGCGAATGTAAAAAAACAAAATTAACTATTTTTTTACAACAATGTATTGTCAGATATTTACATGTTTTTTTCTGGATACTCGAGTTGCCAGCAAAAAGCTGTAAATATTTCACAATACAATATGTTGTAAAAAAGATTTACAACATATTGTATTTAAAGATATTAATATATTGGGTAATATCTGTAATTTGAGAAGAATAACAGATAATGTTGTAAATTAAATTACAGTAAAATATTGTTTTCCTTTAAAAAAACTAAACATTGCTTTAGTTTATGTACAACAATAACCTGTAAAAGAAATACTGTATTACACTGTAACTATTTTTACAGTTATTAACAGTAACTAATAGTAATTTTAAAAGATTTTGATGGGAACTTTTTGTCAGGTGTTTACTATAAAATCTACAGTCAAATTAATTAGTGTATATTGAATCCTCCTGTTAAGCCAGCTTCATTCCATATCTGGGTGAGACATCACATATCCAGTGTTTCACTCAGGTAACAAAGGACCATTCTGATGTAGGATGTTAAAATGAGAGGTTTGAAGTCAAGCTATATTTGAAATCTTTTTCAGGCTGTTAAAGCCTTTTTCACTCTTTTCAGGCTGCTGTAAAATAAACCCCTCCTGTAAAGCCAGCCTCATTCAAAGTCTAGGTGGAACATCACATATCCCGTGTTTCACTGAGGTAAAATCGGACCATTAAGATTTATTAAAATAAAAGGCTTAAATGTCCAAGTAAAGCTATATTGATTTCTTTCAGCCTGTTAAAGCCATATTTTACTTTTTTTTTTCAGGCAACTGTAAAACGGAATCCTCCTGTTAAGTCGGCTTAATTCCATATCTGGGTGAGACATCACATATCCAGTGTTTCATTCAGATAATATCGGACCATTCTGCTGTAGGATGTGGAAATTAAAGGCTTAAATGTAAAGCTATATTTGAAATCTTTTTCAGGCTGTTGAAGCCATATTTTACTCTTTTTCAGGCTACTGTAAAACAGAATCCTCCTTTGAAGCCAGCTTTATTCCAAGTCTAGGTGAGACATCACATATCCCGTGTTTTACTGAGGTGAAATCGGACAATTAAGATGTATTATGTTAAAATAAAAGGCTTAAATGTCGAAGGAAAGCTGTTTTTTTGTTTTGTTTTTTTCAGGCAACTGTAAAACGGAATCCTCCTGTCAAGTCAGCTTCATTCCATATCTGGGTGAGACATCGCATATCCAGTGTTTCGATCAGGTAATGTAGGACCATTCTTGTGTAGGATGTTAAAATGAAAGGATTAAATCTCCAAGTCAAGCTAAATTTGAAATCTTTTTCAGGCTGTTAACCTGTTCCGACTATAGGTACCGTTGCCGGGGCTTTTTGAGAAAATGTTCTCTTCACTCATAAATTGCAAGCATTAAATCTTCATAAACACGCTCATGCAGCACATGTGAAAGCTTAAAGTCTCACGATTCCATTAAGCCCACACACAAATTATAAGGTGACTTACAGCGGTTATAATGTTATGAAGTAAAGAAACACAGAAAGATTCGAGTCTAAGTTGAGTGTGTTTTCCTACCTCTTTCCTCGCGTCTTTACTCACAGCGGTGAAAGATTACCAAAAACTTTTTTTTCCTATGTCGCCAACAGTCCAAGGTATTAGAATGTCCAAGCCATGTAATCCAAAATTAGCTGGTCCCCTCACAATCTTGTAGTTTCTGGCCAAGTTTTGACGTAGAGAAATCTAGATAGTTAATAATTTCTGTGTTTTGATCGCTTGTATCGTCTCCCCTCGGTGCGGTACAAAGTAGCTCTGCCCCCCTGTCAGAAACTATGAAGCACAAGCTTTCGAGTGAAATTTGTTGCCGGCCAATCCGTCTACTGTAACCTGAACTGTCCCTTTTGGAACCCAATCATGTCGCAGGATTCGGAGGGCCACGTGGGAAAGATTGACTGTTTTTTTTTTTTTCTTCCAGTTAGGACTAAATGTTATGAAACAGGCCTCGCTGTGTGGCCAATAAGAAGACAAATTGATTGATTGATACCAAACTTGACCAGAAAATTTTAACCCTGTGATGGTTCCAGCTGTGTCAAAGCAAAAATAGGGCCATTTCATCAAATTATAATTATTTCTATAAATTTTTGTATGTAGTTATTTCAGATGTGTGAGTGATGTGTATGTTTTTTTATTTGAGAGGTGTTGTGTTTAGCACTTTTTTAAAAATAATAAATGCACAGACATATCTGTAGAAATAAATTCATATATAATCCATTTCCTGAGGCATTTTCTTCTGGATTTTTTCTGTATTAAGTTGAGACATGTGGCTAGGGTACTTTTTTTTGTATCTAGCCCATATAATATGCTTACAGTAGTTTTTTTTAATTTTACAGATTTACTTGAACGGAAATAGAAATTCTCTATTCTAACCTCTCTAGCTCGATCATCCCGGAGGGCCAAAATATGTGAGAACTGCATCACTTTTTTTGGGGTAAAAATGTAGGTGAGGAAAGCATGTATTTTCAAGTGCTTCTAAAGAGGTTAACCTCTTCACAAATCACTTCAAAATATGTTTTTCTCACCTAAATTTCCCCAAAAATTGCTACAGTTCCCCCATCCTTTGGCCCTCTGGGAGGGTCCCGAGGTCATTAGGAAGCTAACACTAAATCTTTCTTTCTAGTGTCAGTGTGACACTAGGCCTTACTGACACAGAGCTAAAGAGGTTAGAATAGAGAATTTCTATTTCCGTCCAAGTAAATCATATGTAAAATCATTAAAAAAACACTACTGTAAGCATATTACATGATCTACATACAAAAATAGTACCCCAGCCACATGTCTGAACTTAATACAGAAAAAAATCCAGAAGAAAAGGACTCAGAAAATGGCTATTTTATGAAGTTATTTCTACAGATATGTCTTACGTTTTTCTTATTTCCTCTCCCAAAAAGTGCAAAATTAAAAACTTCTCAAATTAAACACATGCTAATCACTCATACACGTATCTAAAATAACTACATGCATAAAGTTTTATAATTTGATGAAATGGTGAAATGCAATAACTAAGGCCTTATTTTTGCTTTGACAGAGCTGGAGCCATCACAGGGTTAAAATTTTCTGGTCATGTTTGGTATCAATCAACTCGTCTTCTTATTGGCTACACAGGGAGGCTGGTTTCATAGCTTTTGATTCTAACTGTTTGGAAGAGCTGTCAATCTTTCCCACTTTGCCCTCTGTAAATCGTGCGACTTGATTGGCTTCCATAAGGGATAACTCAGGTTATAGTAGACGGATTGGCTGAAACGACCTGTCAATCAAAAGCTGTTTGGTCAACCAAACTTGCTGAATAGAAGGATACACTGGACCGTTAGCAGTGCCGGCAGTAGGAGCCATTAAAGTCCATAAATGATGGACTTTTCAGCTTTGTTTGCGAGGAAACACGGCCAGAATCTACAAGATTGTGAGGGGACCAGCTCGTTTTGGATTAAAAGGATTGGATGTACTTATTCTTTGAACTGTTGGCAAAGCAGGAAAAAAAGTTTATGGAGATCTTTCACCACTGTGAATAGAGACACGAGGAGAAAGGTAAGGACTCACGTTGATTTTAGACACTATCAGCGCAGAATCCTTCTGTATTTCTTTACTTTTAAACATGATTATAATTGCTATAAGTCACCTTATGCTTATGTGTGTGGGCTCAATAGAATCATGAGACTTTAAGCTTTCTAATGATGCGCTGCATGACCGTGTTCATGAAGAGAACGCTTGCAATTTGAGTTAAGAAAACGTTTTCTCCTAAAAATGGGAAACGGTCCCGCTGACGGGACAGTGCGGTCCAAGAGGTTTAAAGCCTTTTGTACTCTTTTCAAGCTGCTGTAAAACCCCTCCTGTAAGCCAGCATAATTTCAATTCTGCATGAGGCATCACATAGCCTCTGGTGCGTTTGATCTTCTGGTGCGTTTGATCCCAAGATGCGTTTGATCCTATGATGCGTTTGATCCCAATGTGATGTTTATCTTATGATGCTTACCTTATTTGCTATAAAAATAAAGCTGCCTTTAGATCCTATGATGCTTTTGATGCTTTCAACCCTGTTTTGTTTGATCCCAATATGCTATTGATGCGTTTGATCCCACTATGATTTTAATCCTATGTTGCTTTTGATGCTATCATGCTTTTGATGCTTTGATCCTAATGTGATTTTGATCTTATGATGCCTTTGATTCCAATATGCTTTTGTACCTTTTGATGCTTTTAACGAGGGCTGTAGTACTCCGGTCTTGGACTCGAGACCGTTTTTCTATGGACTCGGACTTGTCTCGGACTTGGCCACTGGTCTTGCACAATACGACTTTTGGTCTCAACAGAGTTCAGGTGTCTTTATTATGTTGATTATAATATTGGAGGGAAAGTGAAACCCAGCTCAGGTGGGATATTGTTTGGCTTTTTAAAAGGTTAGACAGCTAGCTAACGCTACGCCAATGTTTGCTAACGTTTGTGCACCAGCGTTAGCCTAGCTTACTAACACTAGGTAAATATTACGGCTGCCTTCGGAGTTTCCTATATCCGTTGTCAACATAAGACCTGTGGCGTTAGTCTGAGCCATCATTGTATTACATGATATAAGCTTTGCTCCTATGAGATGGGTGGGTTTTTGTCACGTTATAAAAAAGCTAACTGGCTATAGTTAGCCCGTTTGTATGCTAGCAGACATTAGCTAAAGTTGCCGAGGTGTGTGTTCCCTAAACAACTTCTTCCTGATGGATTTATTTTAAAATTCTGCAATTTGTCTAAAATGAAATGAACATATGTTAAATTACACTGTTGATTGTTTAACCAAACTTTGTTTTCTGAAAATACATGTATTTCCTGTTAACCCACGTCCAAATTACAATAGAATACAAACATTTTTAGGGAAGCCATAAACCAACCATAGGGCTACACTTTGTAGTACTGGTCACGTCATTTCTACACTACATCTGGAGTGAAGCAATGTTGTCATTTAGTTGCTCAAATGCTCAGTACTAGTACTACAGTAGCAGTATTGTCTATGTAGCTATGAGTCAAGGGGAATGGCTATACTCATAAATCCTGGGTGTTCTGACACTGTTTTTGCTTTTATATCAACACATAACCCAAATTGATTGTCTTGATACTGTCATGCATAAGACCTTTTTCTGTCCTGGACTCGGTCTTGACTCAGACTCAAACCTCTCTGGACTCGAACCTCTTTAGACTCGGTCTTGACTTGGACTCGACTAGTCCTGGTCTTGGACTTGACAAAGGTGGTCTTGACTACAGCCCTACTTTTAACATTATGATGCGTTTGATTCTGATGCTTTCAACCCTATGCTGCTTTTGATCGTATGAGGCTTTTGATCCCGATATGGTTTTGGTCCTTTGATACCTTTTGATCCCATTATGCTTTTGATACTTTGTTGCTTTCAACCCTGTTTTGTTTGATCCCAATATGCTTTTGATCCAATGTTTTTGATACTTTGATGCGTTTGATGTCACTATGATTTTAATCCTATGTTGCTTTTGATCCTATCATGCTTTTGATGCTTTGATCCCAATGTGATTTTGATCTTATGATGCCTTTGATTTCAATATGCTTTTGTACCTTTTGATGCTTTTAACGAGGGCCGTAGTACTCCGGTATTGGACTCGAGACAGTTTTTCTATGGACTCGGACTTGGCCACTGGTCTTGCACAATATGACTTTTGGTCTGAACAGAGTCCAGGTGTCTTTATTATGTTGGTTATAATATTTGAGGGAAAGTGAAACCCAGTTCAGGTGGGGATGTTGTTTGGCTTTTTAAAAGTTTAGACAGCTAGCTAACGCTATGCCATTGTTTGCTAACGTTTGTGCACCAGCGTTAGCCTAGCTTACTAACACTAGGTAAATATTACGGCTGCCTTCGGAGTTTCCTATATCCGTTGTCAACATA
The DNA here is from genome assembly GCA_013375575.1 of Percina caprodes. Taxonomy (NCBI): domain Eukaryota; kingdom Metazoa; phylum Chordata; class Actinopteri; order Perciformes; family Percidae; genus Percina; species Percina caprodes. The sequence continues at coordinate 9,860 of JABXJD010000862.1, read as the reverse complement.
AGACCTGTGGCGTTAGTCTGAGCCATCATTGTATTACATGATATAAGCTTTGCTCCTATGAGATGGGTGGGTTTTGTCACGTTATAAAAAGCTAACTGGCTATAGTTAGCCCGTTTGTATGCTAGCAGACATTAGCTAAAGTTGCCGAGGTGTGTGTTCCTAAACAACTTCTTCCTGATGGATTTATTTTAAAATTCTGCAATTTGTCTAAAATAAAATGAACATATGTTAAATTACACCGTTCATTGTTTAACCAAACTTTGTTTTCTGAAAATACATGTATTTCCTGTTAACCCACATCCAGATAACAATAGAATACAAACATATTTAGGGAAGCCATAAACCAACCATAGGGCTACACTTTGTAGTACTGGTCACGTCATTTCTACACTACATCTGGTGTGAAGCAATGTTGTCATTTAGTTGCTCAAATGCTCAGTACTAGTACTACAGTAGCAGTATTGTCTATGTAGCTGTTATGAGTCAAGGGAAATGGCTATACTCATAAATCCTGGGTGTTCTGACCCTGTTTTTGCTTTTATATCAACAAATAACCCAAATTGATTGTCTTGATACTGTCATGCATAAGACCTTTTTTCTGTCCTGGACTCGGTCTTGACTCAGACTCAAACCTCTCTGGACTCGAACCTCTTTAGACTCTGTCTTGACTTGGACTCGACTAGTCCTGGTCTTGGACTTGACAAAGGTGGTCTTGACTACAGCCCTACTTTTAACAATATGATACGTTTGATTCTATGATGCTTTCAACCCTATGCTGCTTTTGATCCTATGAGGCTTTTGATCCAAATATGGTTTTGATCCTTTGATGCCTTTTGATCCATTATGCTTTTGATCCTTTGATGCCTTTTGATCCCATTATGCTTTTTATCCTTTGATGCTTTCGATCCTATGATGCTTCTAATCCTTTGTTTATGCTTCTGGGCGAGTCAGAGGGTTAAGAGTGAAGCCATATTTTATTCATATTCACATATTAAGTGTGATTTTGATCCTTGAATGCGTTTGATCCTCTGATGCGTTTGATCCAATGTGATTTTTATCCTATGATGAATTTAATGCTCTGATGCAAATGTGAGTTTTATCTTATGATTTTAATCCTCTGATGCGTTTGATCCCAATGTGAGTTGTATCTGATTATTTTAAGTTAAATTTGAGTTTTGTCCTTTGATGCTTTTAATCCTATGATTTTAATTCTTTTAATCCTGATTTTAATTCTCCGATGCATTTGATCCCAATGTGATTTTTGTTCTTGTGATTTATAAATATACTATAATACTATAAATAAAATTGAATTGAATTGAATTTTAATCCTCTGTGTTTGATCCTAATGTGATTTTTATCCTATGATGATTTTATTCCTCTGATGCGTTTGATCCAATGTGATTTTTATCCTGATGCTTTTAATCTTATGATGCGTTTGATCCCAATTTGATTTTTTTATCCTATGATTTTAATGCTCTGATGCGTTTGATCCAATGATGCTTTTAATCCCAATGTGATTTTTATTAAAAAATTTTAATTCTGTGTTCGAGCCCAATGTGAGTTTTATCCTATGATGCTTTTAAATCGCTGATGCGTTTGATCCCAATGTGATTTTTTTATTCTAATTCTCTGATGCGTTTGATCCCAATGTGTTATCTTATGATGCGTTTGATCCTGATTTTAATCCTCTGATCCTAATATGAGTTTTATCCTATAATGCTTTTAATCCTGATGGGTTTGATCCCAATTTCATTTTCATCTTATGATTTTAATCCTCATGCATTTTATCAAATGTGAGTTTAATAGTCTAATGCATGTGATCCCAATGTGATTTTTATTTTATGATTATTTTAATCTTCTGATGCATGTGATCCCAATGTAAGTTTTATTCTATAATGTGTTTGATCCGAATGTGATTTTTATTATATTACTTTAATTCTCTGATGCGTTTGATCCTAATGTTTTATTGTTTTGTGTGTAAGCAGTGTGAGCGATTATGCTCCAAAGAAATTCCTAGTATGTGTCCCCATACCTGGCAATAAAGATGATTTAGATGATTCTATGATGCATTTTATCCCAATGTGATTTTTGATGATTTTAATCCTCTGATGCATTTGAGCCAAATGTGATTTTTATTTTATTTTACTATTTTAATTCGCTGATGTGTTTGATCCCAAGGTAAGTAAGTGTAGGGTTTGGGTTAGGGGTAAGTGTAGGGTTTGGGTTAGGGGTAAGTGTAGGGTTTGGGTTAGGGGTAAGTGTAGGGTTTGGGTTAGGGGTAAGTGTAGGGTTTGGGTTAGGGGTAAGTGCAGGGCCTTGGGTTAGGGGCAGTGTAGGCCTTGGGGTTAGGGGCAAGTGCAGGGTTTGGGTTAGGGCAAGTGTAGGGCTGGGTTAGGGAAGTGTAGGTGGAAAGAGGGCAAGTGTAGGGTTTGGGTTAGGGGTAAGTGTAGGGTTTGGGTTAGGTGCAGGGTGGGTTAGGTAAGGTAGGGCCTGGGGTTAGGGCAAGTGCAGGGCCTGGGGTTAGGGCAAGTGCAGGGTCTTGGGTTAGGGCAAGTGCAGGGCCTGGGGGTTAGGGCAAGTGTGCAGGGCCTGGGGTTAGGGGCAGTGTAGGGCCTAGTTAGGCAGTGTAGGGTTGGGTTAGGGCTAAGTGTAGGGTTTGGGTTAGGGCTAAGTGTAGGGTTTGGGTTAGGGCTAAGTGTAGGGTTTGGGTTAGGGCTAAGTGTAGGGTTTGGGTTAGGGCTAAGTGTAGGGTTTGGGTTAGGGCTAAGTGTAGGGTTTGGATAGGGGTAGTGCAGGGTTTGGGTTAGGGTAGTGTAGGGTTGAAGTTAGGGGCAGTGTGGCCTGGGGGCCAGGCCAGGGCCAGGCCTGGGCCAGGCCAGGGGCCAGGCCAGGCCAGGCCAGGCTCAGGCCAGGCCAGGCCAGGCCAGGCCAGGCCAGGCCAGGCCAGGCCAGGCCAGGCCAGGCCAGGCCAGGCCAGGCCAGGCCAGGCCAGGCCAGGCCAGGCCAGGGCCAGGCTAGGCCAGGCCAGGCCAGGCCAGGCCAGGCCAGGCCAGGCCAGGCCAGGCCAGGCCAGGCCAGGCCAGGCCAGGCCAGGCCAGGCCAGGCCAGGCCAGGCCAGGCCAGGCCAGGCCAGGCCAGGCCAGGCGGGCCAGGCCAGGCCAGGCCAGGCCAGGCCAGGCCAGGCCAGGCCAGGCTAGGCCAGGGCAGGGCCAGGCCAGGCCAGGCCAGGCCAGGCCAGGCCAGGCCAGGCCAGCCAGGCCAGCCAGGCCAGGCCAGGGGCAGAAGCAGGCCAGGCCAGGCCAGGCCAGGCCAGGCCAGGCCAGGCCAGAAGCAGGCCAGGCCAGGCCAGGCCAGGGGCCAAGAAGAAGGGAAGAAATAGGCCAGGCCAGGCCAGCCAGGCCAGGGCCAGGCCAGGCCAGGCCAGGCCAGGCCAGGCCAGGCCAGGCCAGGCCAGGCCAGGCCAGGCCAGGCCAGGCCAGGCCAGGCCAGGCCAGGCCAGGCCAGGCCAGGCCAGGCCAGCCAGGCCAGGCCAGGCCAGGCCAGGCCAGGCCAGGCCAGGCCAGGCCAGCCAGTCAGGCCAGGCCAGGCCAGGCCAGGCCAGGCCAGGCCAGGCCAGGCCAGGCCAGGCCAGGCCAGGCCAGGCCAGGCCAGGCCAGGCCAGGCCAGGCCAGGCCAGGGCCAGGCCAGGCTAGGGCCAGGCCAGTGGCCAGGCCAGGCCAAAAGAAAGCAGGCCAGGCCAGGCCAGGCCAGGCCAGGCCAGGCCGAAAAGAAGAAGCAGGCCAGGCCAGGCCAGGCCAGGCCAGGCCAGGCCAGGCCAGGCCAGGCCAGGCCAGCCAGGCCAGGGCCAGGCCAGGCCAGGCCAGGCCAGGCCAGGCCAGGCCAGGCCAGGGCAAAGAAAGCCAGGCCAGGCCAGGCCAGGCCAGTGCCAGGCCAGGCCAGGCCAGGCCAGGCTTGAGGCCAGGCCAGGCCAGGCCAGGCCAGGCCAGGCCAGGCCAGGCCAGGCCAGGCCAGGCCAGGCCAGGCCAGGCCAGGCCAGGCCAGGCCAGGCCAGGCCAGGCCAGGCCAGGCCAGGCCAGGCCAGGCCAGGCCAGGCCAGGCCAGGCCAGGCCAGGCCAGGCCAAGAAGAAGCCAGGCCAGGCCAGGCCAGGCCAGGCCAGGGCCAGGGCCAGGCCAGGCCAGGCCAGGCCAGGCCAGGCCAGGCTGCCAGGCCAGGCCAGGCTAGGCCAGGCCAGCCAGGCCAGGCCAGGCCAGGCCAGGCCAGGCCAGGCCAGAGCCAGGCCGGGCCAGGCCAGGCCAGGCCAGGCCAGGCCAGGCCAGGCCAGGCCAGGCCAGGCCAGGCCAGGGCCAGGCCAGGCCAGGCCAGGCCAGGCCAGGCCAGGCCAGGCCAGGCCAGGCCAGGCCAGGCCAGGCCAGGCCAGGCCAGGCCAGGCCAGGCCAGCCAGGCCAGGGCCAGGCCAGGCCAGGCCAGGCCAGGCCAGGCCAGGCCAGGCCAGGCCAGCCAGGCAGGCCAGCGGGCCAGGCCAGGCCAGGCCAGGCCAGGCCAGGCCAGGCCAGGCCAGGCCAGGCCAGGCCAGGCCAGGCCAGGCCAGGCCAGGCCAGGCCAGGCCAGGCCAGGGCCAGGCCAAGCCAGGCCAGGCCAGGGGAAGAAGAAAGCAGGCCAGGCCAGGCCAGGCCAGGCCAGGCCAGGCCAGGCCAGGCCAGGCCAGGCCAGCCAGGGCCAGGGCCAGGCCAGGCCAGGCCAGGCCAGGCCAGGCCAGGCCAGGCCAGGCCAGGCCAGGCCAGGCCAGCCAGGCCAGGCCAGGCCAGGCCAGGCCAGGCCAGGCCAGGCCAGGCCAGGCCAGGCCAGGCCAGGCCAGCCAGCCAGGCCAGGCCAGGCCAGGCCAGGCCAGCCAGGCCAGGCCAGGCCAGGCCAGGCCAGGCCAGGCCAGGCCAGGCCAGGCCAGGGGGTCAGAAGAAAAAGGGCCAGGGCCAGGCCAGGCCAGGCCAGGCCAGGCCAGGCCAGGCCAGGCCAGGCCAGGCCAGGCCAGGCCAGGCCAGGCCAGGCCAGGCCAGGCCAGGCCAGGCCAGGCCAGCCAGGCCAGGCCAGGTCAGGCGAAAGGCCAGGCCAGGCCAGGCCAGGCCAGGGCCAGGCCAGGCCAAGCCAGGCCAGCCAGGCCAGGCCAGGCCAGGCCAGGCCAGGCCAGGCCAGGCCAGGCCAGGCCAAAGGGCCAGGCCAGGGCCAGCCAGGCCAGGCCAGGCCAGGCCAGGCAGGGCCAGGCTGAGGCCAGGCCAGGCCAGCCAGGGCCAGGCCAGGCCAGGCCAGGCCAGGCCAGGCCAGGCCAGGCCAGGCCAGGCCAGGCCAGGCCAGGGCCAGGCAGTGGGCCAGGGGTTAAAGGCCAGGCCAGGGCCAGGGCCAGGCCAGGCCAGGCCAGGCCAGGCCAGGCCAGGCCAGGCCAGCCAGGCCAGGCCAGGCCAGGCCAGGCCGGGCCAGGCCAGGCCAGGCCAGGCCAGGCCAGGCCAGGCCAGGCCAGCCAGGCCAGGCCAGCCAGGCCAGGCCAGGCCAGGGCCAGGCCAGGCCAGGCCAGGCCAGGCCAGGCCAGGCCAGGCCAGGCCAGGCCAGGCCAGGCCAGCCAGGCCAGGCCAGGCCAGGCCAGGCCAGGCCAGCCAGGCTGAAGAAGAAAAAGGCCAGGCCAGGCCAGGGCCAGGCCAGGGCCAGGCCAGGGCCAGGGCCAGGCCAGGCCAGGCCAGGCCAGGCCAGGCCAGGCCAGGCCAGGCCAGGCCAGGGCCAGGCCAGGCCAGGCCAGGCCAGGCCAGGGCCAGGCCAGGGCCAGGCCAGGCCAGGCCAGGCCAGGGCCAGGCCAGGCGGAAGAAAATAGGCCAGGCCAGGCCAGGCCAGGCCAGGCCAGGCCGGGCCAGGCCAGGCCAGGCCAGGCCAGGCCAGGCCAGGCCAGGCCAGGCCAGGCCAGGCCAGGCCAGGCCAGGCCAGGCCAGGCCAGGCCAGGCCAGGCCAGGCCAGGCCAGGCCAGGCCAGGCCAGGCCAGGCCAGGCCAGGCCAGGCCAGGGCCAGGCCAGGCCAGGCCAGGCCAGGCCAGGCCAGGCCAGGCCAGGCCAGGCCAGGCCAGGCCAGGCCAGGCCAGGCCAGGCCAGGCCAGCCAGGCCAGGCCAGGCAGGCCAGGCCAGGCCAGCCAGCCAGGCCAGGCCAGGCCAGGCCAGGCCAGGCCAGGCCAGGCCAGGCCAGGCCAGGCCAGGCCAGGCCAGGCCAGGCCAGGCCAGGCCAGGCCAGGCCAGGCCAGGCCAGGCCAGGCCAGGCCAGGCCAGGCCAGGCCAAGAAGAAGAAGGCCAGGCCAGGCCAGGCCAGGCCAGCCAGGCCAGGCCAGGCCAGCCAGGGCCAGGGCCAGGCCAGGCCAGCCAGGCCAGGCCAGGCCAGGCCAGGCCAGGCCAGGCCAGGCTTGAGGCCAGGCCAGGCCAGGCCAGGCCAGGCCAGGCTTGAGGCCAGGCCAGGCCAGGCCAGGCCAGGCTTGAGGCCAGGCCAGGCCAGGCCAGGCCAGGCCAGGCCAGGCCAGGCCAGGCCAGGCCAGGCCAGGGGCCAGGCCAGGCCAGGCCAGGCAAAGAAGCCAGGCCAGGCCAGCTAGGGCCAGGGGCCAGGCCAGGCCAGGCCAGGCCAGGGCCAGGCCAGGCCAGGCCAGGCCAGGCCAGGCCAGGCCAGGCCAGGGCCAGGCCAGGCCAGGCCAGGCCAGGGCCAGGCCAGGGCCAGGCCAGGCCAGGCCAGGCCAGGCCAGGCCAGGCCAGGCCAGGCCAGGGCCAGGCCAGGCCAGGCCAGGCCAGGCCAGGCCAGGCCAGGCCAGGCCAGGCCAGGCCAGGCCAGGCCAGGAGAAGAAGGCCAGGCCAGGCCAGGCCAGGCCAGCCAGGCCAGGCCAGGCCAGCCAGGCCAGGCCAGGCCAGGCCAGGCCAGGCCAGGCCAGGCCAGGCCAGAAGAAGGGCAGGGGCCAGGCCAGGCCAGGCCAGGCCAGGGCCAGGCCAGGCCAGGCCAGGCCAGGCCAGGGCCAAGTAAGAGGCCAGGCCAGGCCAGGCCAGGCCAGGCCAGGCCAGGCCAGGCCAGGCCAGGCCAGGCCAGGCCAGGCCAGGCTGCCAGGCCAGGCCAGGCCAGGCCAGGCCAGGCCAGGCCAGCCAGGCCAGGCCAGGCCAGGCCAGGCCAGGCCAGGCCAGCCAGGCCAGGCCAGGCCAGGCCAGGCCAGGCCAGGCCAGGCCAGGCCAGGCCAGGCCAGGCCAGGCCAGGCCAGGCCAGGCCAGGCCGCCAGGCCAGGCCAGGCCAGGCCAGGCCGGGGCCAGGCCAGGCCACAGGCCAGGCCAGGCCAGGCCAGGCCAGGCCAGGCCAGGGCCAGGCCAGGCCAGGCCAGGCCAGGGCCAGGCCAGGCCAGGCCAGGCCAGGCCAGGCCAGGCCAGGCCAGGGCCAGGCCAGGCCAGGCCAGGCCAGGCCAGGCCAAAGGCCAGGCCAGGCCAGGCCAGGCCAGGCCAGGCCAGGCCAGGCCAGGCCAGGCCAGGCCAGGCCAGGCCAGGCCAGGCCAGGCCAGGCCAAGAGGCCAGGCCAGGCCAGGGCCAGGCCAGGCCAGGCCAGGCCAGGCCAGGCCAGGCCAGGCCAGGGCCAGGCCAGGCCAGGCCAGGCCAGGCCAGGCCAGGCCAGGCCAGGCCAGGCCAGGCCAGGCCAGGCCAGGCCAGGCCAGGCCAGGCCAGGCCAGGCCAGGCCAGGCCAGGCCAGGCCAGGCCAGGCCAGGCCAGGCCAGGCCAGGCCAGGCCAGGCCAGGCCAGGCCAGGCCAGGCCAGGCCAGGCCAGGCCAGGCCAGGCCAGGCCAGGCCAGGCCAGCCAGGCCAGGCCAGGCCAGGCCAGGCCAGGCCAGGCCAGGCCAGGCCAGGCCAGGCCAGGCCAGGCCAGGCCAGGCCAGGCCAGGCCAGGCCAGGCCAGGCCAGGCCAGGCCTGCCAGGCCAGGGGCCAGGCCAGGCCAGGCCAGGCCAGGGCCAGGCCAGGCCAGGCCAGGCCAGGGCCAGGCCAGGCCAGGCCAGGCCAGGCCAGGCCAGGCCAGGCCAGGCCAGGCCAGGCCAGGCCAGGCCAGGCCAGGGCCAGGCCAGGCCAGGCCAGGCCAGGGAAGCCAGGCCAGGCCAGGCCAGGCCAGGCCAGGCCAGGCCAGGCCAGGCCAGGCCAGGCCAGGCCAGGCCAGGCCAGGCCAGGCCAGGCCAGGCCAGGCCAGGCCAGGCCAGGCCAGGCCAGGCCAGGCCAGGCCAGGCCAGGCCAGGCCAGGCCAGGCCAGGCCAGGCCAGGCCAGGCCAGGCCAGGTTGAAAGAGGCCAGGCCAGGCCAGGCCGAAGAAAAGGCCAGGCCAGGCCAGGCCAGGCCAGGCCAGGCCAGGCCAGGCCAGGCCAGGCCAGGCCAGGCCAGGCCAGGCCAGGCCAGGCCGGGGCCAGGCCAGGCCAGGGGCCAGGCCAGGCCAGGGCCAGGCCAGGCCAGGCCAGGCCAGGCCAGGCCAGGCCAGGCCAGGCCAGGCCAGGCCAGGCCAGGCCAGGCCAGGCCAGGCCAGGCCAGGCCAGGCCAGGCCAGGCCAGGCCAGGCCAGGCCAGGCCAGGCCAGGCCAGCCAGGCCAGGCCAGGCCAGGCCAGGCCAGGCCAGGCCAGGCCAGGCCAGGCCAGGCCAGGCCAGGCCAGGCCAGGCCAGGCCAGGCCAGGCCAGGCCAGGCCAGGCCAGGCCAGGCCAGGCCAGGCCAGGCCAGGCCAGGCCAGGCCAGGCCAGGCCAGGCCAGGCCAGGGGGCCAGGCCAGGCCAGGCCAGGCCAGGCCAGGCCAGGCCAGGCCAGGCCAGGCCAGGCCAGGCCAGGCCAGGCCAGGCCAGGCCAGGGCCAGGCCAGGCCAGGCCAGGCCAGGCCAGGCCAGGCCAGGCCAGGCCAGGCCAGGCCAGGCCAGGCCAGGCCAGGCCAGGCCAGGCCAGGCCAGGCCAGGCCAGGCCAGGCCAGGCCAGGCCAGGCCAGGCCAGGGGCCAGGCCAGGCCAGGCCAGGCCAGGCCAGGCCAGGCCAGGCCAGGCCAGGCCAGGCCAGGCCAGGCCAGGCCAGGCCAGGCCAGGCCAGGCCAGGCCAGGCCAGGCCAGGCCAGGCCAGGCCAGGCCAGGCCAGGCCAGGCCAGGCCAGGCCAGGCCAGGCCAGGCCAGGCCAGGCCAGGCCAGGCCAGGCCAGGCCAGGCCAGGCCAGGCCAGGCCAGGCCAGGCCAGGCCAGGCCAGGCCAGGCCAGGCCAGGGCCAGGCCAGGCCAGGCCAGGCCAGGCCAGGCCAGGCCAGGCCAGGCCAGGCCAGGCCAGGCCAGGCCAGGCCAGGCCAGGCCAGGCCAGGCCAGGCCAGGCCAGGCCAGGCCAGGCCAGGCCAGGCCAGGCCAGGGCCAGGCCAGGCCAGGCCAGGCCAGGCCAGGCCAGGGCCAGGCCAGGCCAGGCCAGGCCAGGCCAGGCCCAGGCCAGGCCAGGCCAGGCCAGGCCAGGCCAGGCCAGGCCAGGCCAGGCCAGGCCAGGCCAGGCCAGGCCAGGCCAGGCCAGGCCAGGCCAGGCCAGGCCAGGCCAGGCCAGGCCAGGCCAGGCCAGGCCAGGCCAGGCCAGGCCAGGCCAGGCCAGGCCAGGCCAGGCCAGGCCAGGCCAGGCCAGGCCAGGCCAGGCCAGGCCAGGCCAGGCCAGGCCAGGCCAGGCCAGGCCAGGCCAGGCCAGGCCAGGCCAGGCCAGGCCAGGCCAGGCCAGGCCAGGCCAGGCCGGCCAGGCCAGGCCAGGCCAGGCCAGGCCAGGCCAGGCCAGGCCAGGGCCAGGGTTGAAGAGGCCAGGCCAGGTTAGGGTTAGGCTAGGCCAGGGTTAGGTTAGGTTAGG
>JABXJD010002567.1:0-49663 GCA_013375575.1 Percina caprodes | reverse complement strand
GGTTGCATTAAAGTGATGGATCACCTGTAATAACATTAGTGTGTGCACTGGTCATTATAATTTGGAGGTGTAAAAGATAAATAGTATAGTACTTATATTTACAGAAGCATTTTTAAAGCACATTAAATGCCTTTTTTAACTTACAATCAGCATTTTAGCATCTTTAAATCCTCCATTCTGAACAGCGCACCCCACATCAGAGTGAAGTCATGTCCTTGTCAATAAGGAGTGAAGCACAATGGACACATGTAGCCTACATCATGGTCCATTTCTTTGTCATGTGGATTATAACGCTGCATATGAAACAAAGTAAAAACACATTTTGTAGATTAAGTTATATTTCATCCAAGACTGTTCAAAGTTTAATCTTCTATAGAGTAAAAACAGCTTGGCCATCTTAAATGTATTATCAGTTAGAATGGACTCCAGAAACTTCTCAAATCGCTACTGCAGAATGATCCACTTCTAAGATTTCAATCTGTACTGCAACCTTCACTGCTGGTTTATTTTCCATTAACTACCCTGAGTTCTTCCACAAGGATTACAGGCTCAATGTATTTCTCAGCAAATTGGACGACCCTGCCTGGCGTACAGCGAATACCCAGACGACTCCCTAAGATCTGGATCCATCTATGTTGGACTCTATCTGGAAACCTGATTTATTCTTTGCAAATGAAAAGGAGCCAATTTCCACGAGGTCACCACTGATAACAAGCTACTACGGATTTTCCAAGATGGCAGCGTTCTATACAGCATTAGGTAACTACAGATATTAATCCCAAATCTTAAAGATTGGAGCCGTTGAGTACCGTTGTGGCCAGTTGAAGATCCTAATTGAATTCAACTGTTTCAATATAATGTGATTGTTGTTGCTTTACTTTTAGAGGCTGCAGGTAAATAAGTTGGTTTCTTTTGAAAATTTGAATAAAAAAACCTTTAAAAATATATTTTCAAAATGAGCAGCCTGTTTTTAATAAGATGCTGAAAATTTACATAAATTTGTATCTCAATACAGACTGATTGGGTGGTATCATTGCCATAATGACATACATATTGTAATTTTGCTATGCCTTTCAACATGTCTGCACTTTAACTTACAGTACAGTAGGGCTTGAATGTTTGGGCACCCCCGGTAAAAATTTGTATTAATGTGCATAAAGATGCCAAGAAAAGATGGAAAAAATCTCCAAAAGGCATCCAATGACAGATTAGATATTTGTATAATATGTCATATAAAGTTAAATTTTATTTCCATCATTTACACTTTCAAAATAACAGAAAACAAAAAAATGGCGCCTGCTAAAGTTTGGGCACCCTGCAGAGTTTATAGCATGCACCGCCCCCTTTGGAAAGCTGAGACCTGACAGTGCCATGGATTGTTCTCAATCAATCAGCGTTTTCAGATGCCAATATCCTCTGTTCGGAATGTGATTAAGAAATGGACGTCATCAGGAACAGTGGAAGTTAAAGCAAGATCTGGAAGACCAAGAAAAATATTAGACAGAACAGCTTGCAGGAGTGTAAGAAAAGCAAGTCAGAACCCACGTTAGACTGCACAAGCCACCCACAAAGACGTGGCAAGAACTGGAGTTGTGGTACACAATTCCACTATAAAGAGATATTTGTACAAATATGGTCTTCGTGGAAGAGTCATCAGAAGATTAATAAACATTAATAAAAAAATTTACTTGGGGTGCACAAACTTTCGAGCCCCAATGTATATGATCAATATGAAAGAAGTGACGAATGATACACATAAAGGTGGTTTGCGTGATTTTAAAGAGGTCTATTTGAGAACATTTCTGCCATTTAAAGTTAGGAAAACTAGTGCAACTCAAGTCTGGTCTAAGCAGGCAGACTGCGAACAAATCCCACTCAAACATGACCTCTTGACCACACTTGCAGCACATTGAATTGAATTGTCAATCACACAACCCCTACTGCACTTTTCTGCCCACATAGACACACCGCAGGTCAAGTCACCATAATACTTATTATTTTGGTGGCGGGTGCAGGCATAGACAAAATGTATGGACACGTCAGTGGAATATGTGCTACTTTAAAGTCCGTTTGGTTACAACACTCAGATGGATAATTTGCAAATGGCTTATTTAAACTATTGCAAAGAAAGGACAGAACATCTTTTAAGTCCCTGCTTACTTGTCAAAGGAGTTTCAATTTTACAACTTTAAACTGATTTTTCTTGGCTATTTAACCAAACCAGTATGTGCACTAAAGATGTGCAAACATTTACTTGAGCAAGTCTTTGCACATGGATCAAACACTTTTGTGTGCACTAATTATAACAATTAATCTAAAGCCAGGAATCAATCACTTGGATATGTGTAGCTTGTTTTTCAGCTGTTGAAAAATATATTGTCTTACAACATAGTAGAAAATGGGTGCCTGTGTGTATAGTCTACTGCTGGCGGCTCTTGTCTCGCCTCTGGGTGATGCATTAGAGCAGGTAATTATACAGTTTTCCTCCAGACAGACTCTCAAGTAGCTCTCCCTCTCTTGCTCTCTTCTGAGGATTTTTGAAGGCTTAATGCATCAACACCACAACAAATAAAAGTAGGGATGCCTACACCAATTACTTTTCCATTACAGTGGTGCGACAACTAATCAAATGGTAGAGTAACTAAATAGGATTTCCAATCCACTCTTTTAAAAAAAGAAAAAGACTGTTTTGTTTTTTTCATATGTCCAATTTTATTGAATTGCATACATAGGCTACTCCTGACTACTGTTTCATACTTTGCAAAACAAAGCAGGATTTATTTCCCTGTCACGCTCTTGTAATATGTTAACATATTTGGTGTCTTTTCCTTGAGCCCTTTTGTGCCTTTTGACATCCCCTATTGCTTCTCTTCTCTCTTCCAATCTGTTTTTCTATCTCAGGCTGACTCTTGTCCTGTCCTGCCCTATGGACTTGAAGAATTTTCCAATGGACATTCAGACCTGTACAATGCAGCTTGAAAGCTGTGAGTCTTCTTCTTTTCTATGTCTTGCTCTTGTCTCACTTACTTCTTTGTATCTCTTTTTTTCCTGATTTCTACCTTTTACCTAGTGCCTAATATTGCTATATTCCAAGAGATAGGAACTTTTGTGACTCTACATGTGTTTCATTATTAGGGTTATATTCTGTGTCCATGTGGAGAATGGTTCCTTTCTTATGTTCCCCAAAAACAAAAATACAAGAGCAAAAGTGTTAGGAATGGCTTAAACAAAGTTTGTCTGCTTTGACGTGTAAACAAATATTAGCCTGTCAAGCTACTAGTTTACTAGCCTACCTACCAAAGGGTAGCTCTTACTACATTAAATCGACAAGAATATCCATTCTGTATTATTTACCCAGTGAGGAAGACAATCGGATACTACAAACATATTGGCAAGTCATCGCGGAAAAAAGAGAAAAAGACTTTACTCTTAAGGTTAAAAGTGAAACATAGCTTATATTTAAGACACCTTTACAATGTTCTTGTTTTGAAGTCAGTTTGAGTCAGCTATTTCACCCAATTTACGAAGCAAACGTTCGCTATCTACAACTGACTTTTTGTTCCAAATCAACACTTGCTGGCATTTAATGAGAAGCTTGCTTTTATCTATCCCTGTCTATAAAGGACTCATTGTTTCGAAAAATTTCTAAGAATACAAAAAACCATGCCACCATCATTATTGCAAACTGCATGAAACAGAAAGCTTGACAGTAATGTTGGGAACAGTAAGGGGTGGTGGGACTAGCTAACAGTCAGTTGTTAAATCTTTTCTTGTTCACATTTACTGTACATTTATTTAAACGGGAGTGTTCAAAAAATGTACAAAAAGGCATTTGAAGCCTTTTAAAATGTCGTTACATTGATAAAATGTAGGAGAAGAATAATATTCTCCGTTTTCAGTCTACCCTTGCCTTTAGCAGAGATATCATCTGCCCTCATGAAACAAATTTCAATTTCAAGGATATAAATAATAAAACTTTAATTTTGGGTCCCTTTTATTATACGTGACCCACCCCCTAGGCATGACCTAATTTCCTGTCAAAGGGACAAAAGAATTGAAGTGTATCAAAAGGGAGGAAACTCAGAGCACTCGTACCAAGTCACTGCATCTTTTCAGAAGCATCCCTCACAAATGAATAAGTCAAGCTGAATGCTGGTATCTCTACTTGAGTCATTATCTGATTTAACAAGTGAAAGAAGTATTGTTTGTATAGACGTAGTTACTCTCTCTTTGTACAGGAGGCAGCATGATTTACTTCTACAAATTAACACAGGGACAAATATTTAAAAAAAAATCCAATATATTTAGCACAGAACATACGCCAGCAAGCATGAAAACAAAAATCCTTTTAGAAGTGTAAGGGAGAGAAATCAGACGAACAGATTTGTGCTTAAAGCAGCAGTATGTGTTTGGGTAACTGTATCACATCACACTGCCATTAGAGGAGACCCAATCATTTCTGATTATAAGTGAGGATACTTGGCCTTGTGTTGACAAGTGCTAGTACACCACCCAAGGGTGTGATCACCTTGGCTAGAGCTTGATGTTAAGAGGACATTATAGGTTTTACTGTCAATACAGGAGCTGCAAAACATGAAGCAATAGAGAAGCAGGTGAAAAAAAAGAAAAGGAGGTTATCTTTGTGGTTTGAGAGAGCCAAGGGCAATCTTCTTTCTGGCCTTTCATGCTACGGGCTAAAATAGATATATAAATAGAACCAACAATGCGATTCTGCCTTATTCTGACACATCAAAGTCCCATATATACAGCTTATACCACTTTGCTTTGCCTTGAGCCATTTGGGTCCGGCAACCTCAAATCCACTTTGTAATTTACACCATGAGTGAAAAGCAAGACTAAGAATCTAAAGCATAACCATGGCTGCATTATAGTTTTTTCTCGATTGCTAAACAACAGTGGGCACAACTGAAGCCACATGTGCAAAACTCAAACTACAGTCTGCACTACCAACTGTCACCTGAGCTAAACAGTTCACATCTCCTGCAAAAGTAATTCAAAAGCAACACAACTCTTAACACACGTCTCAAAACAGACTTAGTGCAGCCAAACACTACAAACAATCCTCACTGAGATAACACACACTGTCACTCAGAACACAGAGTAAAAACACTAGTGTCAAACAACAATACAGAGATTATTCATTTTTGTAGTTAGAACAATTTGAGTGACTTCACACTACAATAGTTTCTTTAAAGAAAATATATCTATTTTATAATATACCAATTTTTATGTAAGGTAAACAAGAAGGAATGAAAATCAGTTTGCTTCAATATAGTATTTTGTATAATTTATGGAATTACTGGCAAAAAAAAAAAATAGTGTGACAAATCCTGCCTCTCTCCAGCATCATGCTGCTAGCTGTCTTCATCACACTGGATCTCTGCATCATCTCTAAATACTAATGCACATGGTGTTTCCATTGCTTTCACCTCCATTACTTTCTGAAAAACCGTAAGAATGCAGTATTACTATTGTAAAAGGTATAGCTGTGTATGTAACCTTAGACATCTGATGGTACAGTGTATGATTGTTTAATTCTTATTTGGTGATTGTATCAAAAAAGGCTTTCTGAGCTTTCTCTATGTAAATACTGTATATGTTCACTAACAAGTATAAAACAAGACACCTGCTTGGGCTTTCAGCTAAAAGTGCAACCAGAAGTGTTTGATAGGCAGATTGAATTCTATTCTATTTTGGATGTGTGGTTAACAGTTTTGATAGCAGTGTGTTAGTATTTGAACAAAGTGCTATAAATCCACAGTGTTGTGCAGGTTGTGGTTAAAGCCATGGGCTAAGTGTGTGGAGTTTTGAAAACTGTGTCTAGCAATGAAAAACTAGAGTTTGGCCCACGTGAACTGCTGCAGTGCTGACTGTAGCTAGAGTTTTGCACATGTGACTCCAGTTGTGCCCACTGTCACAAAGACTTTCATTAGCTTTTTAACATGAAAAAGCAGACAAGCTTGTGACAGTCATTAGTCTATCATGCTGAGATATTTCAGACATTTTGCCTCATAAATTAAATTTTTCACTACACCAACAATATTGTCAATCATGTTTTAACGCCTCTTAGCTGTAGCTGGCGGGAGAAAAGACCTTTTAATTATCTTAGGGAAGGCATTGGATTGGTATTCCCCTTGCTTTTCACAGCAGGATGTGTGGATGATGTGAATTATCCTCATGAACAAGATAAGTGTGTTTTAGTTGTTGTTTTCCAGGCGTGTGGGCATAATAGAGGATAACATCTTGAATAATCAATGTCTCTGTTACCTGGGCCCTAAAGATCAGTATTATTGAGACGGGTAAGAAATCAGATAGCTGTGAGAAGGAGTGCTTTGCATTCAAAAAGAGCAACCATGTGTGAATGCACAATCTTTATCGACTTACCCTGGGTGATTTACTAAACTGTGTATTTACTTGCATAAATAATTATATGCCATGCCATTATGTTACAGTTTGTGCATTACTATTATTGCATACTCTACAGCATCTCCCACTGTCAGATATACTCCTCATGTCCCCCCCTTTTATTCTGTAACCTTCAAGCAACCACAACAACATGACTGGAGCTGTGGTGGTGACCTTTGCTGTGACAAACATGATGGCAGGGGGTAGCTGGTAGCTGGACAGATGGGCTCAAATTGATGTTATATTACCACAATTTTCCAAGTTTCATTCCCTCTCTCTCTCTGAGTCTCATTATTAACCAAAATTTCTGGAGGTCAACTCATGCGCAGGTATAATATTATGGTAACAAGATCCCCGTTAGAGTTGTGGTGTAGGAAAGAAATTAAGTTAAGAAGAGCTGGAGAAGGGGATGAGAATCACAGTAATAGTGCTAAGAATATTTAACAGCCAGCGCATTGGTATGAAATATTTTAGAAATACACAGCGATTCTCTCCAGCATGTTATTACAGTCTGAGCAGTAACATTTTAAGTAGTTTATAAAGATGAGAGATTGTCAAAGATTGAATATTCTTTTATCCCCGTTTGGCAAGTTGATGTCATTTTGAAAAATGTATGCTATGGTATATAATGAGATGCATCATTTTACCAAGGTATAACAAAATGTCTTAAATAATGTGTAAGATGCATGAAAAAAATAATAGGAGAATTCATTAGAATTTTCAATATAATCTAAGCTAAAGTGAAAACAATGACATTTATTACAATTCCTCCCTTATTTAAATATCTTCTATTCTCTCTTTCACAGTTGGTTACACCATGAATGACTTGATCTTTGAGTGGTTGTCTGAAAACCCTGTTCAGGTGGCTGATGATCTCACCCTTCCCCAGTTTGTGCTAAAAGAAGAGAAGGATTTGGGCTACTGCACTAAGCATTACAACACAGGTACATCATAAAATCCAAATTGTAATTGAATGCTTCAGCTTATTTCTTCACCATAGGCATGTAAAATGAGTTAGGTATGCCATAGAGATTCAAGAACTACAACAACTTGAACACTCTACACTGTTGGTTCTTGTTTGAATGTAAATTGCTATATAGTTAAAAGAATACCTCAACCAAAATGCCATTTTACTACAGCTTTATTAAATATCTTTATCATCTTCTATTTTGCCATTTCAACAGTACAATAAAAAACTATGCTTTCAGACAGTTCAAAGTACTGTGTCATGTGCCTGCAGGTAAATTCACCTGCATTGAAGTGAAGTTCCACCTGGAACGTCAAATGGGCTACTACTTGATCCAGATGTACATCCCCTCCCTCCTCATAGTCATCCTTTCCTGGGTGTCTTTCTGGATAAACATGGACGCTGCACCAGCCAGAGTGGGTCTGGGCATCACCACTGTACTGACAATGACCACGCAGAGCTCTGGTTCAAGGGCCTCTCTGCCCAAGGTGAGTAGTGACCAATTTGTATGAGGGCTTCTCTATAGCGGAAGGTGGATTCTTTGTTGCAAGGGGAGGATTTATTGAGAAAACTGATCAACAAGAAGTCAAAGATGCAGGGGATGAATTGCCGTCAGAGCCACAACATTTTGTATCCCCGCTTTTACCCCCCCCATCAATTTAGTGGGGTTGTGGTTTTAAACTGGATGTTGGGCTATGTACTGAATTCCTGAAACTCAGTGGAGCTCAACGAAAATAAACATTCACTGCTAGAGCAATTGAAATATTGGTCACAGAAAATAAAATTGTAATCACATGCTGTTATTCTTCCAATAAGTAGTATGTGTGAGAGGAAATAGGAATTTCATAATCAGCTCAACAAAAAGGTCAGTGACTAAATCCAATAAACCCATTATGGCCTGAGTTTGAAACTTATTCTGACATATTACCCCAAAAGTGATACATGATTTAAAAACAACATTACCATTTGTACCCAATATATCCTGACGAGCTGACAAGGGCAACCCAAAAGCTCCATGAAACAAGTGACAGTAAACATAAACAGTATACCGTTTGTAGTCCTCAGTAATCGGTCCTCTAAAGATGGTTAAAAGAGGCTTTTGGAGGTAGCTTTGGAAAAGGATGACCTATTACAGCGTATTTAGTTCTGAAATTCTGACTGTGTATGAGGCATTCCTGATTTAGGACAAAGCTTGAGATTAATGAGGGAGCGGACAAACAAGGGCCAGGTGGGGTGAGGATACTGGCATGTGAAAGACATGCAGGGCACACAGCTCCCCGGGGAGAATGTTAGGAAGAAGGGCGCAAGAGATAGTATATTATACAATCATGATGGTAAATATTTTTTTTCTGGTTGGCTACAATTGTTTTTTAATAACTTCACAATAGATGACCAGCAAACAGTTTAACTGAAGTTCTAAATCAGGGCACATGGTATATTAGATAACCATAGCAGCATCACTTCAGCCTGGTGCTACCTTACCAGTTAACTCGTACACTTTTCCCCGCCCAGATTTAACCAATGTTCCCAAACTTTATGGCTTGCGACATGTCTCCACAAAAGGTTCTGGCCACAGTGTGGATGTGCATCATTCCTTCTTAGATTGTTTCATTAAAATAGCTTTTAGAAGCCTGAAAAGGTCAAAATATCCATTATTTGACAAGAAAAAAAATAGACAAATTTTATTTCTTTTCCAGTGGCTATTTCTTCTGATCCTGAAAACTAATGGTTACCAAAAATGAAGTAACTGCTGAAATATAAAAGAGAAAGTTTGTTTTTTAAAAGGAAAAAAAAAAAAGTTAAGCTGGATTATGAGACTTAAATGCAGTGGAAGTGATAACAAAAAGATGGCTGAGGTGTTTCCAGAGTTTTACCTTACCGATGACACACCCACATGCGGGCTCCGCTCAAGTCTTGAGTTGTGTGACGGCTCCTATTCAGTCCCTTTGGTTGCTGGGATCTGGGGATTGGATAATGAGGACTGATGAGTGATACCTGAATCTACTGATTATCTATAAAATGTCTTTAAATAGGAGTGCTTGGGCAGTAATTCTGGCTCTCCCTCCTCAAGGTTGCTTTGTTTGTTTGGATTTTGGGTTTAGTAACTTTTTTTGCATTCTATCCTTGATACATCTACACACATCCATACATTACATACATAACTGATTAACTGATTGCACATTTATCTTTGTTTATTTCAATAAATTGGATTTAATTGAGCAAACGTGTGTTCTCTACCTTTTGTCATACCTTTGAGCCAAGTCATGGCAGCTGTTACCTCTCTCATGGCTGCCCACATCCCACTGCCTCATTTCAATTCTAGACCATCCCAAAGATAGTGTCATTACGTGCCAGAGTTGAGAAATGTGTAGATTGTGAAGCACCTTCAGATTATTTGTTAGCTGCATTGATTAGTTGTTGATGACTCTGTGACCCTGCCTGTTTCCCAGGTGTCCTATGTGAAGGCCATTGACATTTGGATGGCGGTGTGCCTTTTGTTTGTGTTTGCTGCCCTGCTGGAGTATGCAGCAGTTAACTTTGTCTCAAGGCAGCACAAGGAGTTCATCAGGCTGAGGAAAAAGCAACGGCAGCAAAGAATAGTAAGTGTATAACACGCGCACACACACATATTGTGGCCAATTCTAAAAAAGTAAGCACATGTCACTCTCACACTCTCTCACACACTCTCTCACACTCTCTCTCTCACACACACACACACACACACACACACACACACACACACACACACACACACACACACACACACACACACACACACACACACACACACGTCAGCCTCTATAACATTGATTTGTGCCTCTTGTTATTCTGGGATGCTGTATATTCAGGAACTGACAACATCAACATGCTACAACTGGCTGTCATATTACATGAGGCAGATCCACTCCTTTTACTTCATCTCATTTCCATGGTGAGCACTGACCTGTGAAGAGCCTTTGTGAGCCTCTCTCCATCACTACATTTGACACAGCAACAGCCTACAATACCAACCCTGTGGCAGTGGGATACCCTGCATTCACGCAGTAACACTAATACAATTATTTATTCTCAGGTATTCCCAGGTAAAAAATGGTATTCATGTGCATAAAGAAGCCAAGAAAAGATGGAAAAATCTCCAAAAGGCATCAAATGACAGATTAGACATTTGAATAATGTTACAAAAAGTTAGATTTTATTTCATTCATTTACACTTTCAAAATAACAGAAAACAAAAAAATTGCGTCTGCAAAAGTTTGGGCACCCTGCAGAGTGAATACCTTGGACTGCCCTCTTTGGCAAGTATCACAGCTTGTAAACGCTTATTGTAGCCAACCCAGAGTCTTTCAAGTCTTGTTTGAGGTATCTTTGCCCATTCTTCCTTCCAGTTCTTTGAGATTTCTGGGCTGTCTGTCACGCACTGCTCTTTTAAGGTCTATCCATAGATTTTAAATTATGATGAGGGTAGGAGATTGTGAAGGCCATGGCAAAACCTTCAGTTTACACCTCTTGATGTAATTCTCTCTTTAACTTCAGCTTTTTCACAGATGGCATCAAGTTAGCGTCCAAAATTTGCTGAAATTGTATTGAGTCCATTTTTCTTTCTACTCGTGAAATGTTCCCTGTGCCACTGGCTGCAATACAACCCCAAAGCATGATTGATCCACCCCCATGCTTAACAGTTGGACAGAGGTTTTTTTCATTAAATTCTGTGCCCTTTCTTCTCCAAACGTACCTTTGCTCATTGTGGCCAAAAAGTTCTATTTTAACCTCATCGGTCCACAGAACTTGTTTCCACAATGCATCAGGCTTGTCTATATGTTCATTTGCAAACTTTGAACGCTGATTTTTGTGGTAGAAGAGGTTTTCTTCTGACGACTCTTCCCTGAAGACCATGTTTGTACAAGTATCTCTTTATAGTGGAACGGTGTAGCACAACTCCAGTATCTGCCAGGTCTTTCTGGATGGATCGTGCAGTCAAACGTGGGTTTGGACTTGCTTTTCTCACAATCCTGCAAGCTGTTCTGTCTGATAATTTTCTTGGTTTTCCAGATCTTGCTTTAACTTCCACTGTTCCTGATGACGGCTATTTCTTAATTACATTCCGAACAGAGGATATTGGCATCTGAAAACGCTTTGCTGTCTTCTTACAGTCTTCTCCTTCTGTGTGAGCGACCTATTTTCAGTTTCAGTTTTCTAGACATCTGCTTAGAAGAAGCCATGGTGCTGATTGTTGGGGCAAGGTCAGATGAGTCTGGGCATTTAAAACCTTAAGATTGACATCACCGGGTCTTTCCAGACGATGATTGAGAACAATCCATGACACTGTCAGGTCTCAGCTTTCCAAAGGGGGCGGTGCATGCTAGAAACTCTGCAGAGTGCAGACGCCATTTTTTGTTTTCTGTAAAACAAAATAAAATCTAACTTTTGTGACATATTAAACATGTCTTATCTGTCATTTGATGCCTTTTGGAGATTTTTTTCCATCTTTTCTTGGCTTTTTTATGGACATTAATACAAATTTTTACCTGTGGTGGCCAAACTTTTGAGCCCCAATGTGATATTTAAGTTATCCATAACATATTCGTTTAGATGAGTTAATATGGCAAGCTAGCAAGAAGGATATGAAAAAGAAGCATAAATGAATGCAAGAAAAAAATTTTGGGTTGCCATGTTGGAAGGGGGTCATCACTTTTACGTAAAATTCCCAACAGCAATCTTTCTAGGCCGGACCTTGTAACATTTCTGTATCACTTTAAACATCCCTTTTTTAATGTTAGCATAATTTTTCATCCAATCATATGTCCCCTAAATCAGATCCATATCTTGAAAGACGATTATCAAGGCAAACAGCTTGTAAATTGACAAATAAAAGTGTTTACAGAAAGGTGAGAGACCGTGTGTGGTACAGAAAGGTTTGTCTCAAGAGAAACAGACGGACATCTTGAAAATCCCATTAAACAGCTCACTGGCTGGGTAGCTTCCCAGACTCATGGCAAAGTTCCCTGAAAAGGCAAAAGAATCCAGCAGATTTACCGGGCAGTATGCCCTTCTGCATTGATACAGGAGAGTGAAAAGGATAGTCTGTAGAGGAAAAGACTTCCCTTGTCCACATCAATTGCACAATTACTCCCACTGAGAAGTTTGAGGTGAAAAACTATCCATTTGAAAGGTATTGACGCATTACCTAATGTGTTGTTCTAGCGAGTGTACAAATCCCAGACCAACAAGGTTTAATCAATGCACCTTCCCCTTTGTGTCTGACATCTCTGGTGTTCTCAAATCCAAACACCTAAAACAATATCCACACAGCCTTCGAATTTACAAAAATAAAAAATAGAGTTTCCATTTATAGTATTTACAGAAATAACTTGAACTGGCTTCTTGAAGATATTCATCTTCAAAGCCAGTGTCCTAAACTATCAACTGCAGATGATGTCCTGTATTATCGCACTCACAGTGCGTATTTCATTAAATGCTGAGAGCGTCTGAGATTGTTGTCTCGGATTTGAAGTTTGCATCTTTTCATTACATTATTTTTGGCATGGCACATTTCTCCTAGAGATGACCAAACTCTTGTTTTACAACTAAAAGATGAAAAAAGGAGCAGTAACTCAATTTGTCCACCTTCCTTTCCAATGGAGGGGTTTGCCAGTCATCCTGGGAGTGTCGAGTCGTTGCGGAAAGAGAATGACATCCCTGGTAACAACTCAACCTACAGGAACCTGAATCAGCACTGCAGCGCCTGTGCCAGGGTAAAAAAAAAAAGAAGAAACAAAATTGAACCCTAAGTCAACCCTGACCTTCAATCCTAATTTTGTCAATGCCTTCAGTCTTACAAATTGATTGTCTTGCAACTTTTACTTCAAACCTGAGTATATCCTGGCATCTCTCCCACCATCCAAACCCAATTTGTGCTGATTTCATCCTGTCCCTTAAGCCCCTCGCTTTCTAACCTTTTGCCCTTTTACACTAATGTTACAACCTTGGAATTCTTGCTCTTTACTTCATTTTCCCCAGTGCATAACCTCTTTTAAGGCTAATTTCAATTTAACATTCATTTTCTCTTCTTGTTCTCTCTTTGTCAAACTTTTAATCTCCTTTTTTCAGAGAATTGAATGGGATGTGCCTTGGTGCATATCCCAATAACGCTGGCTAGGTATTAATAGTATTAGCTGTTAGAGCCTAATAATAACTGAATGTATTGGGAATAGGTGTAGAGTGCAGTGTGAACATATGTGTATAATTTTTAGTGTTTTTTTCTGTTTACTACATTAAAATTCTGCTAGGATTCTTTTGTCTAGTTAAAATAAAAATACAAAGTAATAGCAGCACAGTATTAAGAAAAAGGCTAGAATAGTTTTTATTTTCTTAATATTCTGACTAGTTAAGAGAAAGAGTTCAATATTTTGGGAAACAGGTTTATTCACTTTCTTGACAACAGATAGATAAAAAGATTGATACCACTCTCACGTATTGTACATACACGTACATACATGCATTAAATATATACAGCCAACAGTCAGTTAGCTTAGCTTAGCATAAAGACTAGAAACAGTGGGAACAGCTAGCCCGTCTCTGTCAGGTAACACAATCTGCCCACTTGCACTCACCACTGCAGCCCGATTTTGAATTGACAGACACGTTGAGCAATCTAACATCTGGAATGTTTAACGACCACGACTCAAAGTCTAGCATGTCAGAATTGGTCTTTTTCTGCCTTATGTGACATGTTCTACAACGTGTTCCTTGACATTGACAATAGGAAGAGAGAGTGCTCTCAGTTGCACATATGTAAACATGGCAAAAAGAAGGAGAAATGCTAATGGGGCCTGTTTCAGGAAGAAGGTTTTTACCCTGAGATGGAAAACTGAATTTTTGGTTTCAGAACAGCTGATTTGAGTTGGTTCAATCAACTCAGACTAGGTTAACTCAGAGTTAATTGGTGCACCACCACCATAAAAAGGTAGCATGAATGGAGGCATGATACTACAATTCACCATGGCAACAACCACCAACAAATCAGTTGGCATACTTTACTCTTTGAAACTGGAAATACTCATGCGCAAATACAGTGACTGTGAACGTGTATTTCGTTAAAAGAAACACGGCTGCTGCTGTAAAAGAGAGAGAATTGGTGTTGTAGAAAATTGCTTCTCGGGTCAATGTGTAAGCTATAATACAGTGTATTAATTAATTAAAGTATAATATTTCCAGTGAAAACTGGAATGGTAGTAGGCTTCACCTATAATTTCATTTGGGTTCAATCCTGCGGGCAAAAACGTAAACTACTAACCTCATTCTGAGGTTGCAGCACCATGTCATTAAAAGAATTATAATTTAGCATGTCCATGATGTGTGACGTTAGTTTTATGAGGATGGATAAGGTTTTGTAGGCTACATATCTGATTGACTGGGAAAAAAAATGATACCGTTCAAATAGGTAGTTATCTGGAAATGAAAATGCATCTAGTCAGGGCCTCAATATCATCTCACGACATATGTTTAACTCCCTATCTCCGATAATCTGTCTGGGGGCTGGTTGGTGTCATACTTGCTACTCTTCCGTCCAAACACAGCAAGACTTTATAGCACTATGTCCGTCCAGTCTGACATAGGGTCTGTCGTGAAAGACAAAAAAAAAATTTATGTAGTCTGATCCTGGCATAAAGATCCCAAAGTCTGATCTGTACAAAATCCAAAGGGTAACATTTTCATTTCTTAACTTGGGACAGCGCCTCCGCCTGTCAACCTCAACCTCAGCCTAGAGACTAACGGTTTCCCCATTTTCAGTCTTTATGTTAAGCTAAACTATTATATATATTTAGCAAACAGACATCAATCTCCTGCTTAACCCAACGCTCGGCAAGAAAGCGAATAAGCACATTTCAACATATCAAATTTATTTATTTATTTTAGCATTATTTTGCTACAGAATCTAGAAAATAAAAACTCAGATTGTCACTGAACAAACACATCCACAGTAACTTTATCACATTGTGGTCCATGGAGAATAATCAGTCTCAACTGATCTTATGCCAACAAATCATGTAGGTGCTGCTGAAAGCACAGAGGATGAGCACCTATTATCTTTAGAGAAACGCACCATTAGACTTTAGCACCATTTTATACAGTCTATTTTTAGCACATGATGTACTGTATCGTATAGGACAGAGTAGAAATGGATAATTAGGCTATGCTAGAAGAGCTACAACTCCATATCCTCCTGTTGTATGGTGGAATTTGTCATTGGGGCCACAGATAGTCAGTAACCATAAAATTACTCACAACCAGGCAATTGTAAGGAGGAGAAGGTTTATAGTAAATGAGGTCTGTGGCAAAGTATTTAGCTTAACAGTGAAGGTGCAAGCAAAGGGCAGTTAGCAGAGATCAGAGGATGTTTTTTAAAAAAGGACTAAATAAATATGATGTGCAATAACAGACAGGTGGACAGACAGGTGTGAAAATACATTAGTAGCATTGGACCTCACAGCAAAGTCTGTCCAGCACTGAGACAGAGTACTCGGCAGAGTACCAGAGAGCTGCCAGGGTCAGTAAGAGAAAAGGGGGACGCAGAGATCAGAGCTGTTCAGGGCACTTCACACTGACTACTAATCATCCAATTTAGATCCCACATCTTCACTTTCCCCTGCTAAAGTGAATCTCTCAAAGTGTCAGAGGGCTGTCAGATTTAAGCGGCATATCTATTAATATTCTCTTCAGAGGGCGGGAACAGGGTCTCATTCACTGTACAAAAAAAAGTGCCCCACCATTCATCAAAGCATAATGCCAAGTGCAATTCTTTTTTTTGGCAGGTTGAGATCATGACTTTTTATTAATAGGCATTGAAAGGTCTATCATTCTGCAACTAAAGGAGAGATGGAGGTTAATTTTTTGATTAACTTTTAAAATTATAATTTCTTTTTTTTTTTTTCCTTCTAATGATGATGCCCTCTGAATCCCTTCTGTGTGACATAGACACTTCAAAAAGCTTAATTGACTAAAGTTTATCTGAGACTAGTGCCTGTTGTCAGTTTGTGCTTCCAATGTATTACCATTATAAAACCCCCAGAAGGTAAATGTATACTGAAGGTATTTGAGACTCTTGTTGCACGACAAAAGATTTTTTAATCCAAGTTTACAAAATTGCGACAAAGATGGCGGCAATCACATGTCATTGCTTAATTTAAAAAAAAAAAAGGAACCATGCTTTTAAGATAGTTTGTTTTTTTATACAAATAAATGTGATATTTTCATGTCAAGTAATCCCTTCTCTAATTCTGATACAATCTGGGGCTTGTACTTAGCTTTCAAACAACCACTGACAAATTCTTTAATGCATTTAAAAAGCTTTATCCCAGAATTGTGATGTGTTTTCTGCTCTCACTCTTTTGCACTCTGCTACCCTTTTGTGCTGCGACACCCCACACGCATTTGGGAATGACCCACTGAAAGGAAATGTAAAAAACGTTAATTCTTGTTGACAGCAAGAGGCCAATCTGTTTTCCCTATGCTTGACTCCACAGGAAGAGGAACTGGTGAGGGAGAGCCGTGGCTTTTACTTCCGAGGTTATGGACTGGGTCACTGCCTGCAGACCAAGGACGGTACCGCTGTGGAGGGAGCCACTGTGTTCACCACCCCACCTCCTCCGCCTCCTCCGCCTCCTCCCCCAGTTACCTTTTACGACGGAGGGGTACTCCACAAGCGTTTTGTGGATCGAGCAAAGCGCATTGACACCATATCCAGAGCAGTCTTTCCCTTGAGCTTCCTTATATTCAACATCTTCTACTGGATCACCTACAAAGTGTTGCGACACGAGGACATCCATCAAAATTTGTAGAACGCTCTCTGCCGACCCAAGTTGCTACATTTTACATTTGTTTTTTCTCAGAACCAAAACTGCCTGTCAGATCTACATTACAATGAGGAAATGTGTCAAGGGGCTTATCTGCTTCTTAAAACCATTGCTAAAAACTGTGTGCTCAGGTGCGTCTTCAGGATCTCAGACAAAGAGTGATTAAGCCAAAAGACAATGTTAAGCTGTGTGGATTCAGGCTATGTTCTTTGTAATTTGCCAATTTGTTTCGGTCTTGATTTGATTCGTCTGGATTACAACAGAGACGAAACACTGCTGGTACTTGGGTTCATGACCTTTGTTTGAAATGATTAGAGTTCTGAGAATGCAATGTTGATCCTGCCTGGATGAGACATACTAACTTGAATTTTGACACTAAGCATCTTTGAATGAATGTTTTTGAAAATTTAAAAGTATTAAGGTTTTTTTACACCTTAGATTATCTAATGGGTACCAATGGGTGCGGGGTGAGGAATGGGTCTTTGATATTTATTCAATTAATGGTGATAATTCAATTCAATTAAATATATATATATATATATATATATATATATATATATATATATATATATATATATATATATATATATATATAATAGACATATAAATAACAGTGTATAAAGTGTATATTAAAGAAGCTGTTCATTAAACTGCACAAAGCACAAATATGTATTTCATTTTGTCTAAATTTAAATAAATTGTTATTCTGCCAGGAAACCAGAAATGACTGATTCCTCTTTAAGCTGAACAGTTGGGTGATTACTTTAAAAAATAGAATGTAGGTATTGTTGAATTCAGTCACAGATAAACTGCATCACAAATTTTCTATTTCAGTCCTTAAATAGACCGCATCAGCACCAAATCCCAAGAGGGAAGGCAAAAACCTTTAACCGAAGGTGAAAGTCAAACTCGACAACAAATCAAATTATAAATTCTGCAGTTGCAAAATAAGTAATCACTTCACATTAGTGGTTCTGGGTCTGTGTAAAACTCTTTTATGATGGCAATTGTTAGCGTTGAAACCATACATTTATTATCAAATCTGGTAGGAATCTGGACAAACATTGTTGAGAAAATTGCAAAAGAGCTGCCTGGTCTCAGGAGTGGCTGGGAAGGTGTGAAAATGCAGGGCTGCGGTGGAGGGGGAGCATCACCAGCGAGGGAGGATGAATGGGTTTTTTAAAATGGGAAATCAGAGGGTTGTTTTATCAACTAATGAGTTTGAAAAGGACTTGGTATTCCAGTGCTAATGACAATGAATTTAGAGAGGCAGCTAGAGACTACTGTCTTTTGTCTGCAATCCTAATCAAGTCCTCTGTATTGTATGGTTCCCCAGGTAATGAGAAAGTGTGTGTAAGTGTGATTTCAAGCATGCCTTTGTTTCTACTTCATCAATATAACATTAGAGAGAGGAAAAGGTATCCAGTGTTCCATATTATCTTTTTGAATTACAGCCTACAGAACTGGGATAAGGGGGTTCTGTTGCATAGTTTTAGCAGGGTTGATGCCATATATGTCTTTGGAGCATAAATACAGACCTATTCACTGCCACAGAGAGCTGATGGTTTGCAGAATAGAACAGAGTGGCATGACATCCTTCATACTAAGTAGATTTATAAAAACAATGTGAGGGCATGCACATGTCAAAAAGATTGGCTGTTCCTTATCAATGGCACTGTTTTACCCATCGCTTAAGTCCCAATTCTAAAAATAAGTGATTTCAAAATTGAAAACCTCAGATTGGAGATTGAATTATTTCCTAAAGCCACTGGTAGAAAGGACCAAGAATGGTAATGACTTTAATCGTAAATAAATAATAAATACCTTTATAGATCAGTTTTAACCCATTAATATGAGCAATTCTTGGTTTGCCAGGTTCTGAAAATGATATTCTTCTCCTGCATGACACTTTGTCTTATTATCTCTTAAGTTCATCATGAAGTCACCTCCAAAAAGGATGTTTTGACCAATTCAGGAAAGTGCCTTATTGACGTATTTAACATAGTAGAGGAAAAGATGGCTTATTGAAAGGATAAGCACAAGCCAAAGTATCTTTTTACAGCGTGTCAACACAACATTACTTTTTAATAGCTTAAATAATTTGTAAATTATTGACCAATTATAACAAGAGGTTAAATTTGCAAACCCTTACCACAAAAATATAGATTAAAAATACGTTTTTTTCTTGGTTATTTTCTTGATTAATCAATACTTCTATAAAATGTAAAACGGTAAACATTCACATTCAAAAAGTTGGAACCAGAGAATTTATTCCTCAAAAACGTTTCTAGTATTTCATTAGAGCTTTAAATGTTTCAGTGTAAAGACCTAAACTCTATCACCAAAAAATACAATTATCCCAGGCCCAAAACAAAGAAGCACTATCATTAGTAGGAACATCTCCAGCTATCACTAAACTCAGTGCTAGCATTGTTTCAAAAATACAGACAAAAACAGCACGTTTGTGGGAATATAAGAAGCTTTTCTAAATCCCCAAACCCTGACTGACACGCGCTAAAACAGGCCCACAATTTCTGGCACATAACGCTTCATCACCTCTCCCAGTAAACAGGATGTCCCCTAAGAATGTGTATAATTTCAAGGACACAGGAAGACTGATGGATTCCAATAACGTATGATCTTCACTCTGCCGAGCGGATTCGCACACTAAAAATCCCAAGAGTGTGATGATGACTTAAACAAATATACCCCCACAACGCTCAGCCTGTCTCTTGTCACAAGGGACCAAAAAGGCACAGCTATCGAACTGTAATCTGGAAAAGTAATCCTCCAATGAAAGGATGGACCTAAATTAGAACATTAAATATTCATTGCTCTACAAACATCTGTGATGCTGTGTTATGTGTAGCAGCTTATTTGAAGACTTCCTCTAAGGATTGCTTTATGTACATCAGATTGAGTATAACTGAGCATACAATGAGAAGGAGAGAATACAATGCACATGTTGGAGATGCTGGTCAACACATCCAATGCATGCCCTTGTTCTCTCCCTCGAGGGTAATCAACATGCTTTCCCCCCTCCTTATTTCAACTGAATGTCACTGGTGCCAGAGCTAAAACTGATGTGTGAGCTTTGAGAGAGCAGCATAAGACATGCAATCAATACTTGCTGTCCCCTAGAGCCACCAGCTTCTTACCCTTCCACGCACATAAAAATAGAAACATATACGTAGACACGAACATAACAGTCTGCAATGTGTAGGATTTTCATTCTCAATTAACTTTTAAAGCAGCAATCAGTGTTACATTGTATGAGCCATTATCTTTCAGTGGTGAGCTTTTCTCCTCAGTTGTTTTAAGATTTCTTTTCTGAATCGGTTTATGAAAAAGAAAAGAAAAAACAATTGTTTAAATTTCTTTAATGGAAAATATAGTCCTTTATCATCTTAAATAAAGCCAGAAATGTATTACATCAACTGAATGTGGTGGTGGTTTTGATTGAACTATATTTTAAACATTTACATGATTATCCAGCACCATAAAAAATAGGTACCACAATATAACAGTTGTAGTGTAAAATACAATCTGTAGTGCCAAACATTAGAAATATCCCTGCATCTCTAGATAATTGCACCTTGGTAGTCGACTAGTGGATGAAGAAAAAGAAGCTGAGGGGGGTAATTTTGGTTTATTTTGACAGTGATGTATTAATGAGACAATGTTACACATGTCACCTTTAAATATATGAGTATATACACAGAGGAAACTGCTTGCTCCACACAGCATTAGGGATGCAAATCTCGTGAATGTCACCTAGTAGGCTATGTGGAAACAGATAGTGCACTGTAAATAGAGCTTTTTCTGTGTGGGTTAAGGTTTAATGCAAATGTCCCATCCATCCTTAATGATCAAATTCTATAATGCTAGGACATGCAATAGTCTACTTGTTTTTGTTTGGTATCCAGTAGGATGCATAGTATATTAGTGGTGTAATGGTATTTGCACCATTCATTTTTATATAACAAAAGAGATTATATGTACACAAAGACACTTTTACCTAAAGATACAAGAATCCAAGAGAGAGTGTTTACATAAACTGTTGCACATGCAGAATTTATCACAAAGTATTCAGTGCAGGTGTTTAGGTCAGTATCGAAAATAAATCACTAGTCTCATTTATTATAAGAAACTTTTAAACAGTTTTTATCTTGCCACATGCAGCACATGAATTACAAATTGTGTCTGTAAGCTAACTATAAATTTATACCCCTCATTACAACTTTCTGCAGGATTATATTTAAATTGTAATACATCCTTTACATGTGGGATCATCTTAATTAAATATAAAACATAAATTCACAGAGTGTTATTGTAATTAACAGTCTTCATATTTGCAAATGCAGATCCCAATCTTGTGATTTTTGTCACCCTTGGCAGGTGTCTTTTAATAAAAAAGTGTTTTGTCTGCACATCTACAACATTATGTCAAGATAGTCTCTATCTGTCTCCGTCTCCTGAGAATCAGGAGTGTTGGCTGAATCCCACAACTTTGCTTTTAATAACATTTGCTGGAAAGCAGCAGTCAAACACTTTCACATGGGAAGCAGAGACTGAATAACATAATAACTGGGTCACGTTAAAAGGTAAAATTATACATTGGTCCCATATTCTAGAGTTTGTCGCTATTTTTTCAAACGGCAGAGCCAACATTTGCATTAGAGCATACGGTGTCAGCCACAGGTACATATTAGCCTCATGTTCAATGAAATTGCTCACCACTCAGCCCCGTATTACGGTTCTGATGTGGGTAATAAATATTGAGCAGAGCCATGACAAACTGTAAACAGTGTTCAAGAGTTATGCTTGAGTATGACGTCTTGTACCTTGTGTAGAACAACATAATGGCACACTGGAATATGACTTTTCTATTGACACAATGTTCACAATGATTTTCAATGAGTTCAGAGTGAGCCAGAATGCCTATACCAAAACAGAAAACACATGCTAGAATGCATGATTAGGTGAATGTGAGACAGAGTTGTAATGCGAGAGTACCTTAAGACACAGTACCAAACACAAAGCAAGCCCTGTAGCTAATTTATACAGCAAAAGCTTTACTTAAGCCGATCAAGAGTATTGCTGTCACTGAATGCTTCATAACTTAATGATGCCTAACAAAGAAAGACAATGTGGAAGTAATTTACTTTCACCTCCAAATGGTCCCTTCAACACTTCAAGCCACGTAAGATGTGTGCAATCCAATTTTGCTCAAAATATTCTTAAAATTGAGAAGAACCGCCATTTCTTGTTTCTATTGCCTAGTCTTTTTTGGCCACCAATCCCAATTTTGGATGGTACGAAAAAACAATGTTCTAATCACAATCTTGAAGCTGACTGCATTGTGTCGACAAGTGAATACAGGTTGGGGATAGTAAGAAATACAAAAGCCATTAAACATTGCTGTTCTTGCATCTATAGCAGCGGTTTAAAACAGTACACTAGATTTATTCTCTGAATTCAAACTATGTTGGCACTTTTTAGACATACAACAACACAACTCTACTATTTAACATAGCCAATGTAAGCAATCATGATGCTGAGAAAGGGTGACTAGTCACCTTCAGTCTGCTTTCTTTGCATGAGTCAAGAAAGATGGTGCACTATAGCCTCAAATCTAGGTTGTTCACTTCTAACTTCAATCATATCTAGAAATCAGTTTCTTCAGGTTCTCTTTCTCTCCATTTTTGTCTAATTTGAATAATAAAAAGTCAATGCTTTTAAAATCACAGCAGGGGAAACCTAGATTTCAAGCAGCACTGAAGAACTCATTGTGTATACTTCTAAAGAAAATTCTGTGTGGATTCATTTCCACTAATCTCATGCTGTGCTTCTACATTTCTGTAATTCCAACATCTGAGAGGAGCCCTACAGCTGTGAGGACAGCAGCTCGAGGGGTTATGTGAATAACAGTTAGACATCTATGCACACTGCATTTCTTTTGTGCGCAAACAGGAGAAACAAGGAATTAGTCCCATTCCAATCCCTGTGTAGTAAGAAGAGGCACCAGTCGGAATTATGTCAAACCTCTTTTTAAAGTCACTCGCTGTAGGAGATATCCATAATTTCTTAGGAGAGCTGAAGCCGTATCTATGTATGCTTGCATGCAAGCAATTCTTCACACACGATGCCAGAAATTTTGTAAGGGGTCATTTTTAGATCAACATAGTGGATGTATAGGCATCTGTACAAGGCAGAAAATATTTATTGGACTACAGGTTTAAGCAAACACTGTGCCTTTAAGATATCCATAGATCTAAAAGAAGTGTTTCAGTAAGTTCTAGAAGATAAATGCAGTTATTAAATGTCAAACAAAGAACAAAAGAAAGGGTGATACAGTTTTAAGTCCAGAGATCTAGCTGATGTATAAAAAGCAGTGGTTTAAAAAAAGTATTCTACACAGTAAGATGTCCCGCTCAGTTTTTGGGTTACAATTCTTAAAAGAATACTGTAAATATAAATAAATACGTACTTTCACCCAATCTATTGTCCTAAAAGCCAGTAACTCCATCAGCTGCAACAGTCAAAAGCTACTAACACATTGATGCATATAGGCTGCAGTAAAAGAACAATTACTTTTGATACATTAGAGCTGATTGGACTCCTGAACTTGTACTCATGTAGGATTTTAAATGCAGTACCTTCACTTATAATTAAGTATTTTTACATTGTGATATTGGTACTTAACTAAATTAAAAAAGGATCTGAATTTTTCTTCCACCACTTACAAAAAACACTTTAACAATAATTATTTATCCTTCCTGTACCTTCACTTCACTACCTCTCTTCCCAGAGAAGTAGGCAATGGCCTAAAGACGGACATGAAAAAGGAGTTGTGTTGGGATGTTTGTTGGCTTGCTGGCTTCTTCAACACTGTGTCCATCCCTAATCTAACTCTACTCCTCTGCTCCTACTGCTTTTTAAGTAAACAGGGGATTTTCTCTGCCTCCTTTTCTGCCCTGTCCAGACGACGCAACTCAAAATCCGGTTAATGCCCAAGAGAGCAAACAAGGGAGACAGCTCCAAGCCTTTTTCCTCTGCTGCTCTGATACTGATTCAGTGCTGCAGGTTGGCTGGGAGAAGTGAGCCAAGAAGGAAATTATTTCCATGGGAGACGATGTATGTCTGTGCACACACTCGTACATATGGCCTTGCTTGTTTGTACTTGAAACA
This sequence comes from Percina caprodes, assembly GCA_013375575.1. Taxonomy (NCBI): domain Eukaryota; kingdom Metazoa; phylum Chordata; class Actinopteri; order Perciformes; family Percidae; genus Percina; species Percina caprodes. The sequence continues at coordinate 25,225 of JABXJD010002567.1, read as the reverse complement.
GCTAAATGTCTCCTTGGCTCCTTACCAAACAGAGAAAATAAAGAGCAAAAGAGACAAATATGTTATTTTACTGGTCTCAAATAGTGATCCTTACTTTAACTGCTTTACCTCTATGACTCTTTGGCAGTCCAAAATCAGACCGTTAGGTAGTTTTGATTGTGTTGGAAATGTTTCAAATTCATTTTTGCACACAGGCATAAATACAGCAAGCATCCAAAGATACAGTATGCTGGTTTGCAACCCTTTTCAGTTTGTTTGGGGGATTACAGCCAATTTCTGTTACTGCAAGAAAATATTTATCACAAGAAATGGAGAAAAGAAAACATTTTCCAGAAGGCCCTTTTCCTCCTGTGGCCATGTATAGCTGCAAGGATCTTACGAGCTTGGCTGATGCAAGTCTACAATGTTTCACCTTAAAAGTCTTACCTCTGTGCCGAGTTCACTCTCAGTAGAGCATCAGAATAAAAAGAATAAAATATTAAAAAATAAAGCAGTATCCAAAAGGCTGCAATCAAACTTCTACACCATTTCAAAAGAAGATAACCTCAAAATGGCTCCCCTACTTTTCAAAATGGCTACATTTATTTGTGCACTTTTTACTGCTTGTAGTGTAGACCCTTTCCACGTGACATCACACTCTACTTACGCGAATGATGAGCAACATGGACGGCCCTACCTCAACCGATAACAGCACAACAACTTGTTGCTCAATAGAAGAAGCCATAAAAGAAGAATATATCATTATTCCAGTTGATTTAGTGTTATTTCTTGTTAACTGAAACTAATGAAACTTTCTGCTTGTCTACTACACAGTAGACAAGCTTGTGCTTTCGGTGATTCTGCCATCCGTCATGGCGTTGTCACGTGGTCGTGGTCACGTGTTTGCAAAGGGTCTAGATTGCATTCAGCCTACAGTATAAAGAATTTGTATCACAAGTCTGACTTAATTGCCTCTGTATCTTGCCACCAATAAAGAAACTCTTCATGGCATTTGGTGCAGTACAAACACATTATGCATGGCTATTACAATGTCTTCTTCCAGTACTTATTTTTCAAAGGATTTACCCTATCAGGTGGTAGGTCTTAGTAGGCGTACAGGGCCTTCTGACCAGTGGCAAATTTCAGGTAGCCATCTTGTCAAACACCTGTCAGTATACCCCATACCCTCAGGTTATTTTGGGTATATAATTGGAGTCCTTGGAAGCCACTGTCTCCTCCTACACTTTCTGTAGACAGCCAAAGGTAACCATTTTGTTGCTGTTGAGCAAGTCCAGTAGTGTTTCCTCTTCCCCTGCATGGTTGTGTTCAGGATACATAAGTCACTGAAGTAGCCACTGCAGACTCTGTGTACAGGCCAGACTGGTGTATTCTCCACTAGTGACCTCATCAAGAGTTGTTTAAAACATTAGGAAAAGCAGCACAACTTAGCAGTCATCAAACAGTCTTAACTTTATCAAACTGCTAATATCTTCAACTGGATTCTCAAACGGCTTCAAGTCATATACAAAACCATTTGTGGTTTGCAACTTGTTGTTCTGTCACATGCTGCCTCACCAACTTCTTCTTCTTTACGGTTTTACGGCAGTTGGCATCCTATGCGTTGCATTACTGCCTCCTACTGGTAATCACTTGTTATCCATTCATCTAATTTTATTATAGGCCTACCACGAATTAACATAATTGTGAAAATATCTCAACATATTTTATAAGAGCTGTGAGAATCATCAAACACAAATGATAAAGTATTTACTACATTGTTTGAAGTGGAAAATGTGTGAAGTTGATAAAAATGTACAAAAGAAGACAATCTATTGTCAGTAGGCTGGTGAAGAAAATCTAAATGCTGTATTTTAACACATTATATATAATGGCAAAAAACAGATTTAATTTCTTCTCTGAAGGTGACACGGGCTGTGACAATTCAAAAAGGTCTTCTGTGCTAATTAAAAGCAGGGGTAAGAAAAGACCCTTTGTTAAATATCACGTATCTCAGAGAATGCCAAAGACAGCATGATAATGAATGCTTGTGATGTCTCTTAAGGTTACCCTTTCCATCTTCATCTGGCTTGTTTTCACCGGCAGGTCAAAAGCAAGGCTGAGGCTGCAGGACCCTGTCAGTCTGATAATAATTCTACTTCTGTTTTGCACTAAATTAGTATGCAAGCAAAGAGTTTGACCTCTTACATCTAATATACATAATTTATATAAATAATTTCATAAATTCAGGTTTAATTCTATAATAACTAGAGACCATCTTGTGATGGGATCACATCAGCCGTGACGCCAAATTGACCCAAGGCCATAAAGTGTGGGACTCCTTCCCTACTTCCTACCCCCCTACTTCTGGTGCCCTTGGTCAAAATACCGCACCACCAAAACCAGGATGACGGTGTCTTGGACCAACAGAGAAGACAGAAGGGACATGAATACATGACTTTTGTATGACTAGTTTTATTTTAAAAACAAATCATCTTGTTGATCCAAATCAGCTTCATCAGTTTTCTTAGTCCCATAGATTCTGAAATAGCTTTCATTTTAATGTTTTAAATTTGAATCGCCGACACCCATTTTCCAACTCTGCCTTGATTTTGAAGTAAATTACACACCTGTACAGTAGGTGATTCCAGGGCCACATTTTGCCATCATGATACACACAGACACACACACACACACTCTAGGATTGTGTTTTTTGTTGTTACTGTGTTGAAGATTTCATTCATACAGACTTTCTCTTTGAAGGCCTGAATGCTGAACTTTGCATGCACATGCCCAGGATAAACTATGTAGAGGACCTTTCCTCACTGACTTTTCTCCAGCACGCCAACATGGACATCAACACCACAAATGATGGCATCTTAGCTCAAGACCTGTACAGGCTAATACATCACTGGCCTCTGATCATTATCCATGGTAAGGTGAAAGCAACACTAGAAGCATTTTCATTGCTCTCCTGATCTCCTGCAGCGATGTGATGTGAGTGTTGCCTATCCTTGCTGCAATCACATCTGATCCCCCTCTGTTGGTCTTCCCCTTCCTGCTGAGGTGGTGATCGGATGCTGCTAAAAGATGAGGACCTCTCTTTTTTTCTACTAAATTAGTGTCATGTACTTTCACCTCCTGCCTCGCCTCCCATAGCCACTGATTATTTTGTATGCTTACTGTATGTTGAGGAAGCTATCTGGGGGTATAGGTTGAATGCCTTATTATGAAGCTGCAGCTAAACAACTGTTTTCACCCAGTAGTGCTACACTTTAGATGTAGGGTAGGCTTGCCAGCACTGAGTGACAGTCCTTGCTTTAGCCAGGAGCCACTTGAACTTTTGGAAGGACTCTGGCAGTACAATACTGTTCTGGCTTTTGATGAGGATGGTCAGTGATCACAAACACCTCCCAGACATGGTTGAGAAGTGACTTGCCTTTGCAAGGTGAGCAGGTGGTGTGTGTGGACTTCGAGGTTGAGTCGTAACGCCACTCTGCCTTAATTGACAGATGTGTCATTGTTCCTGTAACACTTCAGCTAGTGATAAGTAGATCAGAGTGTGTGAGCAAGAATCAGACACTGGACCACGGCAGCCTCTGTCAACATGGTGTGGTTTGAGCCACCTGAATTAGACATCTCAGTCAGGACACTCACATTACAGTTTTAACTGTTGTCTAGCCTGGTGCACTAAACTTGGAATCCAAGTATGGAAGACTGCTACACATAGTTAACGACTGAATCGAAACAAACACTCCACTCTTAATCTGCCTCTTTTCTCACCAAGCAAATATGCAGTTTACAGTTTAGCTTTTCTCCAGCTTCTGATTGAGATGGGTCTAATTGGTGTTTATGCTGTTGACATGCCAGAGCCACATCAAATCAATTCAATTAGCAGGCTTTATCTCAAATCTTTTCATAGGGAGTTGTCCTATAGTGTTGAACAGGCTTATTGTGATGCACATGCACATGAATTTCAGTGAGCCGGTAAAGCAGGGCTGTGATTAGAGAACAAGCATGACAATGCATAACTATCAATAATAAGCATAATCAGTAGGAATCATTCATTTATTAAGGATAATAAAAGCAATGTGCTACCTCGTTCAGCATCTTGGAAACAATAAAAAAAAATTGTATTTCAACTTTTTTTCCTTCGTGCTATGAAACCTTAAAAATGCTGATTGCCTAGACTACAGCAAACCCAACACATCCACTAAGTATTGTTGCCTTGGAAACAAAGGACCTGCTGAGAAGCCAAGAGTGAATAATAATCTGTGAGATGTGGGATTGGAAGGGAGGGGAGTGTGTGTGTGTGTGTGTGTGTGTGTGTGTGTGTCAGAGATAATGATGAAGCTACATGATGCTTGTGCTGGGGTGGTTGAAGAACATGCACCATGATCAGCAGCAGCCAGTTGAGCTTCTGTGCTCTTCCCTGGCCTTTTTTCTTCTTCTTCTCCCTGCTCTAAAACTCACATTGTCATCACTATGAGAAGTCTCTGCAGGAGCTCAAAAATAAACATCACATCTTTCTTTGTTACGTCTTTGTGGAGCATTGCACTCAGGGTGGACTCAAAATGTAAAAGACGAGACTCAGCAGGGGATGTTCAGCAGGTGCCACCACACTCCTTATTATTTACTGTCCGTTTCCTGCTGAGTAATGGTCTGTCCCATCCAGTTACCCCCCGCTACACACACCTCATCCAATATGTACCTGCATGTCCAAACTTGCATTTTTCCATTCCCTGTCATTGCTTGTGATATATAGATATTAAATGTATAGTTGACTGTCATACAATGTCCCTACCTAAGACCATTTGTCAAATGTTCAACCCTGCTGTGAGTGCTGAAAGCTTTACCACATTGTCACCAAGATTCCCTGCTTCATCTAGACTGAGAGAAAAATATTTCAGAAAAAGTGTTGAAACTGACATTTCATTTTAACAAGACATTAATATGAATGTCAACATGACCCTTGACCCACAAAAAGACAGGAAATTGCTGCTCACTATTTAAAGCTGCACTAATCAATATTTTTATATCAACAATGGATGTATAAGGGAATCATAGTGGTGAACCCACAGATGATTATCCTCTGACTCTGCAGCTTCCCTCAGTTCAATCATGCACTAAACCTTCTTTCAGTTCATTTTTGGGGTTTGAATGCCTGCATCGTTTTGTTTTACTTTCAGTGCTCTTGTCTTTCCCTGCAGCAGCAAGCAGCTGTTTTCAGAAAGAAAAGCTCTGATAAACTCACAGTTACACAACAGCAAAAAACAGACAAAGTTAATGACTAGCTAAAGTGAACATAGTGGCAGCTATGAGCAGCTGAAGAGTCAGATATATCAGGAGTTGAAGACCAAAACAAATTGAATTCAAAGTGAATATTAAACTTCTACATCTACAAAGCAAGATTTGGTGTTACCAAGGTAACTTCAGATTCAACCCAGGGTTTTGTGTATTACAACGGTAGATCACTTGCTACCGGGTAACATCGGCATGGTAACTCATGCTGAACACCTAACCTGCTCTGTTGGAGATTAGAGATCAACCGTTGTAAAAGCACTGCCAACTGACCAATCAATACTCGATTGATAACCTTGTTCTTGGAAGATCCGCTGGAGCTCGTGCCCGGAGATGCGGAAGCGTTCTGATGTAGAAATTAGCCTGGCAAACTGAAAATAAATTCTTAGATTTCCACAGGCTACATCAGAACCCCCCTAGAGGCTAAATATATAATATCACCAGACCAATAGCTGATGGGTTTTGAGATTGATGGTTTACTAACACATTTACAATAAAGGTAAAACATGCTATATTTTGGCCTGCATACATTATTTGCTGGAATTTTTGTTAGAAAAAATGGGTTTTGTCTTCTACATAGAGCCTTGCATTATGGGTTGTTTGTAGACTTAATGTTGCTGGGCTAACAGATCTTCAAGTTTGTTTATAGTGAGTCTGTTGTCAGTTCGATCTACAGTAGTTTCTGAAGGCTTGTGTACTGTGTTTTGCTGCCACGGAGGAAATAAATTCATGACAAGTGAAAACTAGTCTAAAGCCTCTCCTGACGTCTCTTTACTGCAGAAACAGTCTGAATAATCTGTCAAGCAGCCAAGAATTACCACTATCACCTACGATATGGAGCTCAAACAGACAAATAGACAAATGCTAACTGTCAGAGGAAATAATTCTGCCTGCTTCAAGAGCCTGACAGAAGAGTGGTTGAGTAGTTATGTGGCTGATAGGCAAGCTACACAAATGTGAGATTTATGTTTTGCTTTAACGGTGTTATTTCACATTTACCATTTAAGCATAACGACTCTCTTCTCCTTGGATTAATGGTATGTCATTTCCAAAAACAGCTGGTTGAAAAGGGGGATTGGTCTTATGATCAGATTTGTCTTATATGCTGACCAACACAGTATATCAATGTTGTGTTTACAGCTTGTTCTGCTACTGCAAAGTGGCTAAAAACAAATCCCTTATTGTAGCTTTGATCGTGTCAAGATCTAAAAGGTGAGTTTAATTCTAAAGTAACAATGTTGGTTGATTATGTTTTACATTTTGTATTAGCTTCATCTTTATCTCTGACTGTGGCTTATTATTTTTACTCCGCTTTTTCGGTTTCACCAGGGAAGAGAGGTAAAATGCTTTAAATGTGGGTTTTTAATGTTGCAGTTCTGATAAAGAACGTGTTGTGAAGCAAAGCAGGCTGCAGTTATTCAAGCTCAAAGAATGTCAAAATGTCTGTGCATATCTTTTTTGTTTTGTCTGCCTCAAATAATTACATGAATTATAATGCCCCATGCTAAAGTGGGCTTCTAACCTTCTGAACCAGTTGGGAGTAGTTCTTCTTCAAACAACTTTTTAAAAACTCAGAGATGCACACCATTAAAGAAAACATTTTGCCAAAAGTAATAGCAGTAACAACCTTTAATCTCTGTGCCCAATAATTAAAGAGCTGTGAAGTGGCTTAGCTTTGACCTACCAATTTCTCATTAGCATGAAATATAAACAGAACTAAGCATTAACATTTTAGCATCTTCCAGCACACAGAAAATGATTCTAATAGGTGAAAATCTCATTTGAATCCAATTATGCCTTTGCCATTTGATTTAAGTGTCACAAAGCTTACCAGTCAAGTGTAACAGGACTAATGAGCTGAAGCCACCCTTTTATCATTTTAGAGATTTTGCAGGTCTGTAAACAATGGGGGTATCGCTATGGTTGGAGCATGGTGTTGCAACCCATGGGGTCTGCCTTATGCACATTGATAGCAACCTTATTAGAATGACATTGCCAATGTTTTTATGAGAAGATCATTAGAAAATTCACAGAGAACCTGGGTAGTATTGCTTACATCTGTATTTCTGTCCATTAAGGTAACATGTGGTTTTTTTTTATCATAAGAGATAATGTTATTAGTTCAACTAAAGGGTTAAATATAACCTTGTTTTTCCCCTTTGGCTCTACAGCCTTCTGCATGACCAGATGGAATAATATGACTCGATAACCTGCTCCCCTTAGGCTACTGTTTATATCCATCACCAAATAGGGCAATATAACAATACATTTCATGTGATAATAAAGAAGTAGAATGGTGTGCAAAGCTATTTTTTTCAAAGTGCTTCAGGCTGCTAACCCACCCAAAGAAATCAATTTGCGGGTTTGTTGTAACCTGAGACGTATTAAACTCCTATATGGATTAATTTCTTCTGGTAATACAGAGGCAGTTGCTCAAAGAAAGCACAAGCTGAATTTTTCAACCTAAAATTAAATATTAACAGAACGTACAGCATAAAAAAGACGAAATTGATTAAACTCTTTCAGAGTAGTCCTCAGCTACAAAATGGAGCACATTAAAACTTGAAGGTCAGTAGTTTCAAATAAAGTCTAAACTATATATATATATATATATATATATATATATATATATATATATATATATATATATATATATATATACACACACACACACACACACACACACACACAGTACAGGCCAAAAGTTTGGAACCACCTTCTCATTCAATGCGTTTCCCTTATTTTAATGACTATTTACATTGTAGATTATTACTGAAGGCATCAAAACTATGAATGAACACTTGTGGAATTATGTACTTAACAACAAAGTGTGAAATAACTGAAAACATGTCTTATATTCTAGTTTCTTCAAAGTAGCGACCCTTTGCTTTTTTAATAGTGCTGCAAACCCTTGGTGTTCTCTCAATGAGTTTCATGAGGTAGTCACCTGAAATGGTTTTCACTTCACAGGTGTGCCTTGTCAGGGTTAATTGGTGGAATTTCATGCCTTATTAATGGAGTTGGGACCATCAGTTGTGTTCAGAAGTCAGGTTGATACACAGCCAACAGCCCTGTTGGACAACTGTTAGAATTCGTATTACGGCAAGAACCAATCAGCTAAGTAAAGAGAAACGAGTGACCATCGTTACTTTAAGAAATGACGGTCTGTCAGTCTGTAAAATTGCAAAAACTTTGAATGTGTCCCCAAGTGCAGTTGCAAAAACCATCAAGCGCTACAACGAAACTGGCTCACATGAGGACCGCCCCAGGAAAGGAAGAACAAGAGTCACCTTTGCTGCTGAGGATAAGTTAATCCCAGTCACCAGCCTCAGAAATCGCAAGTTAACAGCAGCTCAGATTAGAGACCAGGTGAATACCACACAGAGTTCTAGCAGCAGACACATCTCTAGAACAACTGTTAAGAGGAGACCGCGTGAATCAGGCCTTCATGGTCAAAATAGCAGCGAGGAAACCATTGCTAAGGAGAAGCAACAAGCAGAAGAGATTTGTTTTGGCCAAGAAACACAAAGAATGGACATTAGACCAGTGGAAATCTGTGCTTTGGTCTGATGAGTCCAAGTTTGAGATCTTTGATTCCAACCGCAGTGTCTTTGCGCGACGAAGAAAAGGTGACCGGATGGATTCTACATGCCTGGTTCCCACCGTGAAGCATGGAGGAGGAAGTGTGATGGTGTGGGGGTGCTTTGCTGGTGTCACTGTTGGGGATTTATTTAAAATTGAAGGCATACTGAACCCGCATGGCTACCACAGCATCCTGCAGCGGAATGCCATCCCATCCGGTTTGCGTTTAGTGGAACCATCATTTATTTTTCAACAGGACAATGACCCCAAACACACCTCCAGGCTGTGTAAGGGCTATTTGACCAAGAAGGAGAGGGATGGAGTACTGCGCCACCACAGTCACCGGACCTGAACTCAATCGAGATGGTTTGGGGAGAGTTGGACCGCAGAGTGAAGGCAAAAGGGCCAACAAGTGCTAAGCATAAATAATAAATAAAAGAGTAAAAAGTAACAAAGAAAAAGTTTTAAAAAAGTGTAAGAGAGATTGGCATTGTTTTATTTCAGTTAGCCTAATACCTGGTTTAATTTGTATTGACTTTTCAAACTGCATACTGCTTGGTAAATGGTTGATTTGGTTTATTAATGCTCCGGGTGGCATTTTTGGCATCACAGTTCATCCCTTTTGTAAGGTTGCATCCATTACACAGATTCAACATGTGAACCAAAAAAGATCCAGTATTAACTTATAAAAGCTTGACTTCATCCTCACTTAATGTATGGCAAGAGGACTTGTGTAATGCCCATGGACGTATTATAGACTGCTATTCTAACCTGCAGATATTATTTACTCTATAACAAAAGGTCACTCTGTCTGGAACTCACGCAGCCAAACTGGAGAAGCACAATGAGTGGCAGTAATGGATGGCCTAAACCCTGCATTCAGCTATTCAGCAGTTAAACGCTCTTTTCAGGAACAGTAATAAACTGCAATTCAACCTCCAAAAACAATTAGTCACAAAGTGTGTATTCCTCAAAATAAGTTAAATTTTTACATATTGGGATGTGATGTCACCTCTTTTTTTTTTAAAACATTTCTTTTACCTTCAACAAGACTACTAGCTAAATGCTGACATGCTGATGTTTAGGAGGTGTTATTTCCTAGGTTTACCATCCTGCCATCCAAATCCACTGTGCCACGTTACTAATTTTAAGCAGGTTTTTGTATGTAGTGTGTTCACACTGCAAGTGACAAACTGAAGTACGCTATACTAAAGCAGACAGCATGCATACTGAATCAGTAATTGTTTGATTCACATCTGACGTTACAAATGTTACAAAATTGTATTATTTCTTGTTTCCTTGTTGTTATTTTAACACTTATTTCTTGTTATAGAACAGTTGAGCATGTTAATATTTTTATACAAAAACAGTATACTATGATGATTAGTGTATAATACATAATGTATAAAAATAGTCTGTATTAGGGACAAAGTTAATATTTGCTTAGTACCACTTAACACAAAGTAAAGCTGAGGCTGACAGGAATAACATTAGTTTTGCAGGCCTTTGGTCATAAACCAAATTATTGGACACAATTATATAATCATCAAAGTTATTACACCTTAGCAAGTGCTAAAATATATCAACAGTTTTCAGTCTGGATTAAAATGGTGGACCAATCAACCAACTGACATTGTAATTTCCAAGATATATTTAAAAAAAAAAAAAAAATCAGTCAACCACTCAATCAATACAACAATGAAAAACAATATAACCAGGTGCAAATCTTTCTAACAAATTAGGTGAAGTGGGTTGGTGTCAGGCAGGTGAGTGTGAGGCAGCAGGAAAATGAGACTGGTTGAGACTGTTAAATAATTTAATGACTAGGTGAAGATACAAAAAATACACTTTCAGACACAGGTGGGTTGAAAGGCAGTTGCAGGTGGCTCAAAAGCAAAGAAACATGGCAGCAAAGAAACTACAACAATCTTACAGCTTACTGGAAATAAGGACTGGTGTATTTGCTGCAGAACTGATGATGACTTGAGGGTAGGAAAGCTTAGGTGAGGGGGATAAGGTGATTGCAGAACAGATGGGAGTGGCAGGTTTGGGAATAAAAGGAATGTCTGAAGGCATCTGATGAACAGACAAAGAACAAACACTGAAGGGGTCTGGGAATGTGGAAATGTGTCTGAACAGAGGGACAGAGAAGCAGAATGAGCAGGAATTAGGGCTGCACAATATGAGAAAAATATCTAATTGCAATTATTTTTGACATTTTCATTGAAAATTATTAACATTGAGAGAAATTAAAATTATTTTAGTGTGATCTGTACCAAATAAAGATTTTTTTCTTTAGTCTGTAGGACAGGATTTGTAAGCTGGGACATCTCTGCAGCACCACAATACATTCAGAATGGGTTGACATATTTTGCCATTAACAAATATTGCGCCCCCCTGTGATTTGAATATGGCACTGGTCCATGTTGCACAATTGCAATCAATTGTGCAGCCCTTGCAGGAATCCACACAATTAAGGCGGACATTGTGAGTTGAAAGATTTAATGGAGACTTTATTATTAAAGAAGACTTTTAGCAGAATTGTATTTGAAGTGTCCTTTATTCATCTGCTTTAACTCCAATGGACAAAGAAATTATAGATGTCACAGAACAAGACTGAAGGAGACACCAAGTAGACAGCCTCAAAATATCCTTCAGTAAGTGTACTGCATACTGATTCAAACAAATCATGGATTTCATCAGAAATGTACTGCCTTGTGGCTGGATTAGCTCAGTTGGTAGAGCAGGCATACATTTGTAAAGGTTTACTCCTCAACATAGTGGCTGGGGGTTTGACTCCAACCCTTTGCCCCAAGAATAATCTTTTGTTTGTTATTGATTTTGCAGTGCACTTTGTTTACCGGCAATAGCACACAATACACAACTCTATATAATGATTGTAGACAACATGCAAAATCAGTCTCCACATAAGATTAATCGGCAGGTCCAGGCTGCTTTCGTAACAGCTAGACTATTATTGAACACCTTGGAAAGTGAGTAAAATCTTAATTAGCTACATCATTTCAATGACAGAAATGTGATAATCATTTGATGTCTGGGCATGAGAACAGAGGACATTGAAGCTTCTCTTTTCTCTTAGAAGAAACACAATACTTAAATGGCAAATATGTTTGAAAAAGAACAAACAGGAGCAACAGAGATGTGTCATTCGATTAAAACCCTTTAGCTATAAGGTAATGAATAATATATTTGATGAATAATTTATTATAAAGGTTTATTGATAGACTTGCACCCAGTACATAACTTAAACATCTTTTAGGGAGCTGCAGAGAACCAAAAACTAAAGTGATGACAATTTCTACATTTAAAAGCTGTTTAATTCTCTGTCTGCTTTATGTGTGAAATGTAATGTCAAATAATTCACCAGAGACAGACAGAGCATCACTCAGGAGAGAAAATGAGAAAATTAAGAGCTGGTTATATTTATTTAAATAAAGAATGCATGTCAGCCCTCTATTTTACTCAAAATGCCTTAAAGTGATGGAAAACAGAACATGAAGCTACTGTATATACTGCAACATGAACTGTTGTTGAAGCAACCCACGATGGACCCCTTCTTTGAGTCGAGAGATTTAATCTAATTCACAAAGCACTGAGAAATCCATCTTTGCACTACATGCTTCCCAGCTGTGAGCATATAGGAAAAGTATAGGAAAGGAAATACTAGTGAACACTTCACAAATACTTCAAAATTCTTTTCAACAACATCTAGGGCAAATAAATTTAACATACAGTATGTAGGGTAATTACATTAAAGCTATGTGCACTACATTTCTGACTTTCTAATTACATTTTGACTAGTGAGAATGAATCATTGAGAATCTAATTACAGATAGGCTATCTACAGTTCAACTTAATGGTCCATTCATATTAGTCAAAATGTAATTAGAGATATCTTATATTAAAGAATTTGACTAAATGTTAGATTCAAATTCTATATGGGGCTTCTGGTGGTGCCGTGTTTAAGATTCATATCGCTATGATTACAACATTGCTGGTTTATATCAGGCATGGGGACCTTCGCTGCACACTCTCTCTCTTCCCTTGTTTCTTTTCAACTGTCCACTGTCAAATAAAGGCAAAATGAGTCACCGCAAAAAAGGACTGACTATGTATGTGAATATTGTTGCAACAAATACTAAATTAGTGTAATAATATATGTATGTGACGTCATTATGTATATATATATATACTAACTTTATGTCATTCTTTGCTGAAACTGACCTTATGTTTGAGTAGAACTACACAAAGCAGGTAATTAAAAAAAAAAATTAAAAAAAAAATCTGTCTCCTCTGGCACCACCTACAGTCTGTAGTGTGATTCGCTCCATGTTCAGATGCACCAATCAGGGCCAGGGGCGTGTCTAACTGCGTGTCAATCACTGCTCAGGTACACGCATTCACTCTCCCTTGTGGGGGGAGGGGCTTAGGAAACCGTTTTGTGATTTAGTGGAAAGGGGGAAGATGTCAATGTTAAAAAAAAAAATTTGGCTAAATCCTGGATCTTCACAATCCTACCTACAGCACCTTTAAAGTAACAACATCAGCACACATAGGCTCCTTTCCCTGTCACAGTCACAATACATGATTTTATGCTGAGGGTTTGTGAGCCATACAGTGTTGTCTTTATGGAGGCACAACTTATTGATGACATTTGCTAATGCTGTCACCGGTCCCTATAGATCAATACAGTAACGGAACTCCTTTGCAGAAAGGCACACTATAACACAGCTTTCCCTTTCATTTTATGCCTATACGATTCATAACAAAGTTACCAACATAAGTCAGCCATGACAGCCTCTTCAATTATGTGACACTGGTGAAGAAAGGAACATGATGGATTGGTGTCAAAGCTGTGGGGAGCCATAACCCAGACAGAAAGCACGGGCTACCCATCTGTCAACAATCTCAATTAACCACAGTACAGATAGAGGCGTGTGGTTCTTTTATGCAGCGCTGCAAAAAAAACAAAACAAGGGTCTCTATCACAACGGTGGGCGAGATCCTATTTTTACAAAGAGAAAACTGTGTATTCAAGTGAGCTGGATTGGTCCATCCATCAGCGAGGGGGGGGGGGTCATATTGAGATCTGACATTTAGAGTCCCAACACCTTTTCTCACTGACACTGATATGAACCATAGCAAGTGACAAATTGTTTGTATCGGGCCTGTCCCAGGATGAAGCCTCTGATAATGTTTAGGGTTAAAATATGTCCCCTTGACATTTTGTAGAAAGGTCAGGTTCTGTGTTCATTAATGCTGTTTTTTTTTTGTTTTTTTTAACATATGGCCATCAAGGGGATGAGGATTATTGTCATAATCTGGGTTTGTGCCAACTCAGGAATGCTGCCTCATTTGTTTTGAATATCAGGACACAAGGAGTCATGCACAGTAAGGGCAGACTGACAGGAGCAAGATCACAGGAGTGAGGTTTTATTGAGGCAGTTTGCTGATTCAAATAGTCTCACCTCTGTAAAGTTTCAACTCGTGTGTGGCACTGGGCAAACATCCAAATGGCTGCTTTGATTAGCAAATAAGTAATATGCAGCTGTTTCTTTGAAAAAATCAACAAAATTGCAAAGTAGCCGTTTCTTAGAATAAAAACAAAACTCATCACTCTCTCTGCATGTGTGAGGAGATTGCTGACAATTTCACAAGAAAAACGCCCAGGTCTAATTTGGTTCTGTAAGCAAGGGGTCCGTTTACAGCTAAATTAACAAATTAATCTGTAAATCATTTAATGTCTGAACCAGACAAATTAGTGTCTGGGATCCAGAGCTAATAAGCAACTTGAAGCGGCATTGATATGTACATAGTCCTACAACTGCTGATTGTGTGTGTGGCATTTTTGATTGGCTTCCTGGGGAACAGTGTCTTAACTTAGTCTGTTGGAAAGCAAATGCAAATAGATATCCAGCGGGTGTGCCATTTTGTTCACTTACAGATGAGGATCTTGCATGTAAACCTGACCTTATTTTGGACACAAGGCGATAGTTACTTCTTTCACTTTACTCCTCAAAAGACCTAATTAAAAATATTACTAGTATTATTGGCCAATGTAGGAATCCTATTGAGGCTTTTATCCATGGCTCCCAACCAATCAGACAGAGCAGGCAACTGCTACAGGGCCCTTTCGTTGCAATTTCGTAACCCACTGTGACAACGAGAAACAGGACAAAATCTCTTACAGTATTATCACACTTGGAATGCTTAGAGCATGGTACATAAGATAAAGGTTAGTTTGTAATATGCACAGTGATAGGAAGCTGTTTACTCTCTTTACACCTTGGCTTGGTTTCTTTCAGTTAGTACCTTGCATGCCATTGTTCTCAAGACAAAAGGGCTCATAAGTCAAAGGTCAGGATCTTCTGATGACATCCTGGTGGGCAACAATGCCTTAGTGTATGTATGGCCAAAATTCAGTCAGTCAAAGGTTACATTGTGAATGATTCAGCATGATTAAACACAAGAGAAGTTAACACACAGGGTTACAAACAACAATTTCCCTTACAGCTTGAACCTCCAGGGGCCGCCAAAAGCTACAAGTTTATTGTGTGGCTACTAGTTTTGTATTGCTGTTCAGTGAAAACAGTCTGAAGGATTAAGCTTTCCTTTCCATTTAAGACCATTTTCCTACTTATTGGGCGAAACAAACACTAAATGAAGCTAACTTTGCTCTAGGAACACATTAACAGGTTAATCCAGAAATATCTCTCAATAATATAAATGTATTTTACAGTAGGCTTATGTTTATTTTGTCACTACATTAATTTAAAGTGTTGTTTAATTGTGTTAACTTCCCCAATTTCACTAGAAATAAATAAAACTGAATATGTATGAATGTTATTCGAATTTTCTCTGTTGTTTTTTGTTGTTGTTGTAGTGTTAAGGAAAATCACAAGACATGATTACCGGTATTATTACTCTGTCTTGTTATGTCAGCTGACGTTTTCACCTGACTCCATCAGCGGACCTTAGCGCTTCCTTGTTTGTAGTGAAATGCTATTGGACAGTTGCAGACGCGTTTTGATTCTAGTGGTCCAGATGTACGTCAGTCATCCAGAGGGGGCGGGCTTGAACACGTTATACACGAGGAAATAGATCCAAATTCAAACACAGTCGCTTATTGGCATTGTTGTGCGGAAAGTGTCGAGTTTAAAAGTACCAATGTGCAGATCCGTGTGTCTCCTCGCGCTCCTCGTTGTAGTCAGCCCAACTGCTGAAGCGTTGGACAATGGTCTGGCGCTGAAACCCACAATGGGCTGGCTGCACTGGGAGAGATTCATGTGTAATATCGACTGTGACAAGGACCCCAATAACTGCATCAGGTAAGAGGCATCAGAAGAACTGCGGTGATCATGCGCAGTGTGACATGATTGTGGGCTTAAAAAAACAAAAAGGGAAGCAGTCATATCAACTTTACTCAATTCCAACTAACATGGTCTCCTTCAGATATCTTTTATAAAAATCTGTTTTAAAATCACATAAAAGTGAATCAACATGTATAAAAGCTCTTAAATGTAGCCTATTGTTAATACGGATCAACGCCCTCTGTGAATGGGAAATGACAATATGAGATTTTTTTTTGCATCTTAAAAAACTAAACAGATCTACTGGAATTTAAAACCAAGAAGAAAAGAAACACATTGGTCTCACACAAAAAATACTATACTTTCTTGTTACTTATCTCATAACATGGCCATGCGTACATGCAACAATTATTTTCCATCTTTATTTCATATTTAGGACATCTATCATGTGATGATATTATCTTTACTTCACAATTGAATTGTTCTGACAATGAGATGAGAGACACGTGGTTTGTTTAAGGAGTGAACATTTGATAAGACAGGCATAAAATGACCCCACCTGATCTAATTTGCCTTTATATGTTCTTTGGGTTAAAGGCCCTCGGAGATTATGAGGTCAAGATTATGATGTGTAATTTAATAAACTAAATTTACTAAATGTAATCATAACAAGAAAGATAGGTACCTGCATACATTCCAGAAGCATTAAACAAAAAAACTGTATGGTAAAATGGTAAGTACAGGGATGAACCAGATTATGATGACTAAATAATGTAGCATCCTTTGATTTCATAAGCCATAACTGGCAAATATTTGGCATTTTTGCTTGAAAAATGTTTTGTCATGATGACACTTAACCAATCATCAAAAGAGTTGCTGATTAATTTTGTGTCAATTGCCTAATGGGTTCATCTCAGAATGATGTAGACTGCATTATTATATTGCTTCTTAATTCATTGGGAAGGTTCAGGTAAAACACTCTACCACTGCTTGAGGTTACTTTATCAGTCCCGTTTTCCTTATTATTATTATTATTATTAGATGCTAAGTTATAATTAGGGCTGCAACTAATGATTGTTTCATTATTAATTATTGTGCTAATTATTTTGCTTTAGTAACTCATTCATCTTTTAGTCTATTAAATGCCAAAAAGAAGGGGGTAAAAAAAAATGCCCACCACGTTTCCAGAGCCCAACATTACATCTTCACAAGATATTCAGTTTACTCTCATGTAAGAAAAGTAGCAAATCTCCAAATTTGAGAAGCTGGAACCTGAAAATGTTTGAATTAAACAATCAAGCCAATATCATAATAGTTGCAGATTAATTTTCTTATCAATTTATCGACTAATGATTGCAGCTCTAGTCAAAACTTCGGTGGCCCTGAAGTGCAAATCGACAGCAAATAGAAAAACACGACAACAAATAGGAAACATGTCAACAAATCATAAAGCACAACGGCAAATAGAAAAACATGTCAACAAATCATAAAGCACAACGGCAAATAGAAAAACACGACAGAAAATAGGAAAACATTTAAGTGTTTTCATATTTGCTGTTTTCTTTTTTGCTGTTTTGTTTAATTTGCCATTGTACTTTATGATTTGTTGAAGTGTTTTCTTATTTGCTGTCGTGTTTTTCTATTTGCCGTTTTGTTTTCCTATTTGCCTTTCTGTTTTATGATTTGCTGTTGCGTTTTTCTATTTGCTGTTGCGTTTAATGATTTTCATATCAGGGCCACCATACATAACATAAGTTACTAAAGTCTCCTTTTTGTTTGATGAATGCAGATCACTTCAGACGTGACGCAAGATCTTGCAAGTTCCTGTTTTATTTTAGAGCTCTCTATGCTGATTAGTGACAAACAATTCACTTCTTGTGCACAGCAAACCTTTTTTTCTACCCAGATGAGCTGGCCAACAAAGCGTTTAGAGCACCAAATGTCAGCCTGTGAGATGAATTGTTATTGTTATATCAGTCGACAAATGAACATTAGAAAAACTGTTATTTGTTTTTTATGAGAATAGCATATATTTGTGTCTGCCATATTGCTCCTGCACACAACATTGAACACGGGCATCTTAACTGATACTATTGGCCCTGGCTGTCTCCTCCTGTTGCCCTGGCAGTGAGCGTCTGTACATGCAGATGGCAGATGTGATGGTGAAGGAGGGCTGGAAAGAGGCCGGTTACGAATACGTCTGCATCGATGACTGCTGGCCCTCCCACCAGCGTGATGCCCAGGGCCGCCTGCAGGCAGACCCCAAAAGATTCCCGGGGCATAAAGAAACTGGCCGACTATGTGAGTAGTATAAAAGAGGCATGGAGACAAATAATGCCATACTTTCTTCATAAGTTCATAGAGATCAAAGAGACAGGGGTTCAGATAGACTTAAGAAAACCGAGAATTCTTTCATTTCACCAGCTGGAAGGAGCAAAATGAGATTATGCGCAAGGATATTTTTTTCTCTAGTTTCCAGTCTTTGGGCTGTATTAAGAATAGTATACACAGTTATATAATGGTAAACAGTGTCATATTTAACACACATTTCCCACTTATGTGATTACATGGGGTTCAATGTTAACAAGTCTGTGGTGCAATGCGCCCGAGTTTGGAAATCTTTGACAGATAAATGTTTGGGTTAAATAACTCTAGAAGTAAACGTACACATTCAATTTATTCATCATTATACATCCATCTGAGCTGACTTGCAGTTATTTACATAATAGAGGGGAAATGACCAGATGTAGAACCCAGGTCTCAGATGTCATACCAGTTGAAATGCAGAACCTGGAGAGCCACGTAGGCATATATTGTCTTAGGTATGAGTATGTGGTCGTTCAGCCTCTTTGCTACGGACCACAATGACAGGCAATTCCTACACAGGCAACAAAAATGTGATGTTCACCAGGAAAAGGGATGTATTTGGGTCCACTACTAAGTCAGAAATGTGTAATGTAACAGAAGCATCAAGTTTTTAGTTGTGCAACATTGCCACCTGCTGGTACCTAATGAAACCCTGCCAAGAAAAAAAAATCTGTAATTGTGAACTAAATAAATGTATTTCTCTGTTTTAAGGTCCATTCTAAGGGGCTGAAGCTGGGTATCTATGCAGATGTGGGAAAGAATACCTGTGCTGGATACCCTGGTAGTCTGGGTTACTATGAGACAGATGCTCAGACGTTTGCTGATTGGGATGTAGATCTGCTCAAATTTGATGGTTGCTATATGGACTGGACCTTGGTGGGAGAAGGTGAGCTTTAGTAGCCTAAAATTTACAATTACAAACGTGGCCATGCTGGTCCTGGCCTAGACTGTCAATGTAGTCCCTCATTACTGCTGTTATTTAAAAAAGCCCATTGGGTCCATTTCTTGGGTTCGCCTTTAATTCAGAACCTCTACGGACTTAGTGGACCATGTTTTTTTCTATGTGCTTTAAGCTTACACATTGTGATTATTTTTTTTTTTGGTTCAGGCTACGTCAACATGTCAAAAGCACTGAACAAAACCGGAAGTAGTATCCTGTACTCCTGTGAGTGGCCTTTGTATGAGTGGCAGTTCAAACATGTGAGAGAAAAGTTCTTTTGTCTTTACCCTACTTTAAATTACAGCTGCAATAATTATTTGATTTATTTAAAGCAAAAATGCTAATCGCTGTTTCCAGCTTCACCAATGTGAGGATATGATGCTTTTCTTTTGTCAAATTACTTTTGGCTTTTGTCCTAAGTGATTTACAATAAGTCTATTCAAAAGTAAGAGCAAGAGCTAAATATCATCCACAATTAGGACCCAATTCCTTTAAAACAGACTTTAAATCTCAACATACATGATCGATCTGTATTTTATTTTCCAACATTCTATCCACACAACAATAATTTGTATAAAGAATTCATAATGCTTACCAACTGCTTGATGACACCATACATTGTGTTATACGACATCAAAGAGCCTTTCTGTGCCTTCAGCCCAACTACACAGCCATCCGTGAGACGTGTAACCACTGGCGCAACTTTGCTGATGTGTACGACTCATGGAGCTCTGTCAAGTCCATCTTGGATTGGACTGCTTCTCATCAAGACGACATTGTCCTCGCGGCTGGACCTGGGGGCTGGAACGACCCCGATATGGTACTCTGCTTTACTCAAGCTTTTACGCGCTTCTGTTTGACCTCAAACTAAGCATACAACCAGTGGCCTTCAAGTACCAAGCTGTTTTATCATTTAAAGTATTGAAACTGAATCACTTGCTGCATTTGGAAATGTAGTGATTTGTAGGATTAGTTTGACATTTCGGGAAATTAACGTATATGCTTTCTTGCAGAGATACATATGATATGAAATCAAAGCCAGCAACTGGCCAAATTAGCTAAGCAAAATTAATTTCCAAAAATGTCAAACTATTCCTTTAAAATCAGCCCCATTTCGTTAAAGCTTACTTTCATTTATATAGATTTTAATGACAGATTAATGAAACCGTAGTTTCATTACAGTAGAAACTATAAGATTATTCACTCACATAAAAAGGTTCAGCTAAATCAGTGGTAGTTTAAAAACAGCCACATAAAAAAAAAAAACATGTAAAACATTTCTCTACAGCAGGTTGTTGTACTGAATTCTGTCAATAAACCTAAATTGCCCTGTTTTACTATTTGTAACTTAATTCCATTTCTCTAGCTGGTGATTGGGAACTTTGGCCTGAGTCATGCCCAGCAGGAGTCTCAGATGGCGTTATGGGCCATCATGGCAGCCCCTTTGCTCATGTCTAATGATCTAAGGGACATCTGTCCTCGCTCCAAGGAACTGCTGCAGAACAAACACATCATTGCCATTAGCCAGGACCCACTAGGCAAGCAGGGATACCGCACTGCCAAGGTAAGTGACAGGTTACAAAGCATAATCACCTACTTGACAGCCGTCAGCATTTATAGTACATTTAGTCTCTAAAGAAATGCTAAATGCCTTGTGATCATTTTGGCAGAGGCTCAGACTTTTAGCAAAGACCATAAATGTGGGTGATACCAAAGCACTAATTGCAGTTCAAAGTATGGAATAGTACCATTGTTGCCAAAAATCATTAACTTATTCTACAGGTGGACAATTTTGAGGTGTGGGAAAGGACTTTGTCCAAGAACCGACTGGCGATTGCTGTGCTGAACCAGCAGGAGATTGGTGGTCCCCGAGGTTTTGTCATCAGAGCAGCTCCTGGCTGGAAGATCTGTGATCCCAAGTGTAACGTCACACAGATCCTTCCTCAGTACAAGGAACTGGGTGTTCAGACTCCACAAACCAAAATGGTTGTATCAGTCAACCCCTCAGGCACTACTTTGCTAACCATCACTCCCATCAGCAGCGACATTACAGGGCATAACAAGCTGTACTGGAAGAGCACGCCTGTCAAACACAAGCACATCACCAGTTTGTAGACCTTGGGTGGTTATGCACTGTGTCTACACCATTTTGATTCAAGTGAAAATAGCTTATCTTTTTAACCTTTGGATGCTGATTTTGGTAAAACGTACTTTTAAAATTAAAAATGGGAAATGTTTTATGTTCAAGTTTGCTTGAATCAGCCTGTATATGATTATAGTATACCTGCAACCTTTATCATGTTGAATAAAATCATTGGAAAACAGAACACTTGCTGTGAGCTCTCCAGACTTGGCTTCTAATGAGCTTCAATTATCTTATGAGACAAGTATAGTAAAGCAAAGGTGAAGGAATGTATGTTTTAATACATTTATTGAAAATTGTGACAACTTCTCCTGAAGACTAGCCCACAGCTTAGAACTGGATGACCTGGCCCTGTAAGAGAACAGATACAACTTGAGTTAAAATGATGTGCAAATCTGTTTAAAACAGGTGATCTTTCAATGAGGTTCACTTTAAATTCAGATGGAAATTAAAGAATTTACTATGAAGATTATGAAATTTGTATTTAAGACTTTTAAAGTTAAAATGTTTCTTTTGTTGGCTATAAAAACTACAAAAAGAAATGCAAAGTTCTATGATGTTCTGCCCTTTTACTCTGATCCAAACTTCAGGGGGTAAAGAGAGAATGGAAAAGAAATGCACCACTATGCTACACATCCTTTGTCAGTCCCATTATAAAATCACTATCATTGTCATAATATCTGCCACAAACTTATTCTCATGAAATTACACTTAAAAAACTAGATTACAAGTGTTCCTTGGTTCCACCAAGGGACTGTCTTGAGTTCATCAGTAATGTACTAGCAATGCATCTTGGTTTTGCATTTTCAAGTGCTAGAGTTACTTTAAAGTATACCCCAATTTTCTGTGAAATGTTCTTGTTTGACACCTACCATAAATAACCCAAACATTTAAAGATTAAAACTAAAACACCTACACCAAATTTTATTTTAAATAATTCATAAAACATTTTATAAGTTAATGCAAAGTTGACACATTGTATTGTAATGCAATCCTGACAATGACTTAACTGCAGCATCCGCCAGAAAGACCAAGCCAATAAAAGTCTTTTATATTATTTGTCCCAATACTAGCATATTTAAATATGCTAGTCAAAAGAACTGGCCCACTTATGAGCCATCCATTAGGTTGTGCAACCAATGTGGTTGATCCTATATAATCTCCAATTTCTGATAGTATACAGAATGAGGACATGACGACATACTAATATGCAAAACAAAATGCCTGAAAAATAGTTTAAGGGAAATTAGTTAAGAGCATTTTAATTATTTGCGTTTCATTGCATTTAATATGTACCACTGTATAATACATGCCAATTTAACACATTGTCTTGGGGAAGATGATAACGTCCCAAACTATTGACATTTCCAAGCAAGTTCTCAATGTGTTACTAGAATGTTAACTTAATTTTCTACGGACAGTAAGGATATTAGGATGATTTAGGAAATTATTCGATGATGCATTGAAAAGATGCAACCAAAAAAATTAGTAAAAGAACTCTGGAAGTGCACTGTGGAAAATCACGTGCTCACACTACTAAATAAGATATCAATGACGCCTACCTTTCTCTTCTTGTCACCACCCAACTCGAAGTGCTTGCATCTCTTGATGGCCAGCATTCTCTTAGATCTGCAGTTGGGCTCTACACACTCCAGCCTCAACACAATCTTCTTTGTGGTCTTAGCCTAAAAAGACAGTACATCATTGGGGCTGATTTCCCGAACACAAAATACTTGACGTGGCAGACATTAAGTACTAGAAAGCTGAACTTACCTTTTTTCTGAAAATTGGCTTTGTCTGACCACCATAACCACTCTGCTTTCTGTCGTATCTCCTCTTACCTGCAAAACAATTACAGTTGAGCTACATTTCATGATACAACTCATTTCCCATACATGCAGTACCAGTCAAAAGTTGACACTTTCCAATTCATGAGCAAATGTCCAAACTTTTGAATGGTACTGTAAATACACCCATGAGTAAGAGGATTTACCCTGTGCATAGAGGGAGTCCTTTCCCTTCTTGTACTGGGTAACTTTGTGAGGCTGGTGCTTCTTGCACTTTTTGCAGTAGGTCCTGCGGGTCTTCGGGACGTTCACCTGGACAACACATAAATACCTTTATCATATTGCCATGACACTGGTGAATGAGATTAAAAAGTCACTGATTAATGGATCTAAGAGACCACTGGCAACATTTGGCGTCAATTCGAAAAACTAGCTTGCGAAACGTGGTACACACTTAGATTAACGTTAGGCTACAATAAAGATGCAATTTTATGCATACATCTCATTTTAAAATGTGAAGTTTACGGACATTAGGCTCGTGTGTAACGTCAGTGCCTCGGTCCGGCTAACATGTTAGCATTGTAGCTATATAACGTGCATTTCGTTCGAAATGTGTGTAACCCTGTAACGCTGCAATAATGTAGAACGAAAGGCTCTTGTTTCCTTTAACTATTCCAAACATTAACATTTATCGGTTATGTATCTTAAAAGAAAGGCCGGTTAAATGGAAGTAACGCTACGCGTTGCAGTAGCATTTCACCTCTAACACAACAAGCATAGTTAAATGACTATCTAACCGTATAAAACGTACACAGGGTGACTAATACAACCATTATTGAGTGTAACAAAGGATTATTAACACATGTGAGTTAACTAGACACTGAAAAGATTATTTAATCAGCAAGATTGCGTTAGATTCCGTAAAATGCATCGGTGAAATATTTTCTTACCATGGCTGCGTCCCGATGCAGAGGAAAAGAGGAAGGTTGAGGCCGGAAGCAGTTCCTAATGTAGGCCTCAGCAGTGAGCGGTAGATGCTAGATCGGATCCACTAGACGTGTCAACCTCAGGACGTGCCTCGTGGCCCGCCCTATTCTGCCTTATTCTATCTCTGATTGGCTTACCCTAGGATTCTCACCCTAACCCTAACCAATCTCCACTCTACATGCCTAAACCTAACTCCGTCGACCATTCTAGCAGATCCGATTTAGGATCTACCGCGGATGAGCGGACTCTGTCCCCTAGCGGCGGGGACATACAAGGAGGACAACAAAACATAACAAAAAAACTAAGAGCTCACATTTTAAGTAAATGAAGGGCGTTATCACTTCATTTATTGTAAAACACAATAGTCATACTTTTTTATTTCTGAAAAAGTTATTAATTATCAGTTTATTTATCACTTGTCTCTGCAATACTCAAACTTCCAGTTGACTTTATAAGAAATACCCTTGAATAAAAATAAACAAGTTTAACCATATGTGCCACACAAATATTGTCCTCTGTCACTGTTAAACCCACACTTATCACCGAAACTGTCCAGAGGGCTGATATGAAAATGAGCAGAAAAAAGGGGAAGTTAGCAGAGTCGATTCCTCTCTGTGGGTGGGTTTAACCTCCTTGCATCACAGACTAACACACATTTTATGGAAGGCGAGCAACTGAGGCATGTCACCGCTTTAAGCCTCAGCATCTATAGTTGTCTGTCTGATGCTTGACTTTTGGGTGTCTGGGTAAGTGTCAAAGCTCTTTAAATATATAGGATGTAAGGTCGAGAAGAATTTTAACTAATTTCTTA